>MU397256.1:362628-538414 GCA_022578865.1 Xylaria sp. FL0043
CCCCCCCCGCGTCTCCCCCGTGTAGTGAATAGCGAGTTGCCTTGACCTGGCTGCTCGCAGTGGACCCGACCGAAGAAAGCCACCCCACGTTGGGGGGCGTTATGCCTATAATACCCTAGGTCTGCCGATGAAGCGAAGTATGGTGAAAGCGAAGAAATGAAAGCAAACCCGTCTTGGTATGTACACATGAATCGTGCAAGCTTAGACCAAACCGCCAAAACGCCGATGAACCTTTTGCCCAGATTTGAGCCCGTTTATGGTCCCGCCCACATGTGATAGATCCTGAAAAGAAGTGAAAAAGAGCAAGTAGAAAAACAAAACCAAGAATATATGCATATGAAGGCATTTACGGTAACCAAAGGTGTTGTGGAGCAAACACCTTTTTGCCGTCCGCTCTCATGTAGCTCGATGTGCAAGGATACAACGGTTGATGCATGGGTAAGCGTTCGCCCCGAATATCGCGCATCTGTTGCTGTTGCGACGAGAACGACTCATCGGCCGGCCGTTTGACCTGCCGGGTTTCCGCTTGCGGGTAGAGGCCACCTTTCAATTGGTACGCACCATATTCAGAGTATGTCGACTCAGACGGGCTAGGGAAGCTGATAGATGGAAGAATGGGTCGAGGAGTATTCTCCACGGATACATTGGAGCTAATGGATGATCTTGGCTCAGCACCCCTCGGGGGCTTGGCCGAGATCTGAGCATAAGAGTTAGAGAGCCTCTTACTTTCAGCTTCTGGCTGCTCGTAAGGCGTGTAGGTGGAATTCGAATAGCTCGGCGACGGAGGTGGTAGATTTACGCTCTGACTCTGCGGGAAGGCAGTTTGTGCAGGAGATACTGGAGTAGATTGCGGGTTTGAAGAACTTATAGGGCCATACGATGGTTGGGCAAACCCATTCGTAGATTGCCCGAAATTGAGCATAGCGCCCGAAGGTTTGTTCGCCTGGTACGTTGGTGGGGGCGGTGCGGTAGCATATTCCACAGTAGAAGGCCGCCTATCTGGGAAGGCCGATCGATCCATGCTCGAATTACTCATCGAGCGGGCCCTATATCCCTCAGGCGTCTGTGTTCCTCGTCGTTTCGCATACTCTTCCTCGGCATTGTTGTTATACTCGTCGCCGCCAGAAGGTTTCGTGTTCGTCTCACGTCTTCTCATGCGGACATCACGCCTGATGCGTACACGACAGCCCTGTTCCGCAACAGTCCGACTAAGAGTGGTGCTCTCAGTAAGACCGGGGAACTTCTTAGCGCTGAACACGGTGAAGTCGGCTGATCTCAAATCCATTCGATGACAAGCGTCTGTCGGAAGCTGTGCGGTGCCGGCCTCAGGCTCCGGAGCGTCCCTATCAAGATCTCCTTCATTCTTAATCAATTCGTAGAGGCTGAACACCAAACGATACCGGCCCTCGTGACGGACAGAAAGATCCGGAAACAGGAAATAACCAGCAGGATCTGGTCGGTCGAGATAGCAGCATCCAGACACTGGGAATCCCGTAAGAACGGGAGGCGACGTAGCTGCAGGTGTTTGTACCCTTCCATGAGCCATCGGACGCGCATGTTCGAGGGAGGCATAACAGAAGAAATCCACGTTATAGTCGAAGGTAATATCTCTAGCTCCATCGAAGTTTTCACCTTCCAATACTCTCAAAATAACGACCGGCGGTGGAGCCACGGGACGACGATCGGCGGACGCTACCCATTCATGTTAAACCGATGCACAAGTATCAATCAAGAGGGAGACTACCAACATTTAGGGCCTGAGCCGCAGGCTCGAGCGCGCTCGGGTTGCTGGAGAACCTCGAGCTGATACCATAATTGTCTCCCATCTTTAGTAATACGGCGTTCACGAGCAAATGGCTGGGTTTTGCCCATCCTTGATTCCGGGCCGGCCATCATGCTGGCCAAATTAGAGTCGGGCTGCAGAAGGAAATTCATTGTCAACTTGGTATTCGGGCTGCTGGGATACAGATCATCACGATAGAAAGGGTATGAGGAGCATTCTGCGACCATGGTAACGTTGATCCCGTCTGCTGGGACTTCACGAACACATGTCCCGCCAAAAAGGGGAATGGGTGGCATGTATTGCCTTAGTCAACAAGGTAATGTCTTACTTGTATAGAAAGCATGATGAATGTCTTTTAATAGATGCTCAGAATTACAGACAGAATTGTTGTGTCGCAGATCCCACCAGGTCGGACCGGGGGCCCAAGTTGGTGGACAGGATTCCGAGTCGGCGGATACAGGGAGAAATTGAGTTGCGAGATGGCAAGTTATGAGACGGTGCAGGGCAAAGCGAAGAGGACACCGTTGTGTTGGGTCGTAGTCGAAGTTAGTTGGCCGGTGGGCGCCCCAGAAGGCTGGCTCGGGCGTCAGAGAGCTGACTCGGTGAAGTTGACGCGATTCGCAGCTAGGCAACCTTAACACATTCCCGGGTCGAGGCAAGATACATCAGACGAAGCGAAACTAGAAGCGAACGTGCAAAGCCTTGACGAGCTGGACATTGAGGAGTAGTAAAAAACAAGGTCGGAGGCGGGAAAAGAACAACCAGACAGCCACAAAAGAAGCCTCAGACCATTTGTGAGAAGGGCGAGAGGGCGACGGGATAGAAGTGAAGTTATGAGACAAAGACACCAGCACGAGTGAGCGAGCGAGCGAGTGGGTGAGGGAGGGAACAAGACTTAGTTGCAGCAAAAAGCGGGCTGGGACGCACATGGATGGGCCTGATTGATGGATGGATGGATGACTCTGGTTTCTGGAACAAGTAGTCCGCACTAGCAGCCGTCGAGCGCATACTGTACACCACACTCCTGGAGAGCACTGCGGGCGTCTAGTGCACTGGGTAGTGCGGGCTTAGGTTCGACTTTCATTAGCACTAGTACCATACTAGTGTAGTATATTTGGGTGGTGGGAGGCAGGGGTGTGAGCACTCTCGGGGCCGTGCTATTAGCTGTTAGCTCAGCAATCAACTGGTAAAATGGAATAATGGAATAATTAACCAGGTAGCTCGCTTACCAGCGACAATCTTTGGTACAGTGTACTTACAGAATCATACTATACCAGTAGTGTACGTACTCACCCACCTTCATCTAGGTGGTATAATAATAATACCATACGTAGCAAAACATAAAGGTCGAGTCATAAGAATAATATCCACAGGAGCCCAGCTATCTCCTGGAACCGAATTAAATTTTGCTGAGAATTCAAGGTAAGACAACACTACTACCATACGTAGTAGCTTACCTCAGTGTGTTAGTTGCGTTAAGACGTAGGTCTATGCATACAGTGACCCAATGTACCTACCTCCAGTTATCTTAACACTTACCCCAGTGGACCCAGCCAGACGTCCTCGGGGCAAGCATGGGGAGGGTAGATGCAACAGTGTGAGGGAAAAAACACAGCGTCGGTAGCCTGTCAACCCTGTAGGTACCTACAGGAGATAAGCATGATTGGTCGCATAGGCTAACCCAGGCGGAAGTTTACTGTGGGGCTCTCTGGAGTGCCCTTGCGGTGATAGAAAAACTAGTCACATCTAACCACATAAAACCCTTCTTATCACCTACTAATACCATTAATACTACTAAAATAACTTGTTTTTAAAGCTTTTTAAAGCTATAACTTGATATAATTGACAGCAAAGGTCAATATACAAGCTATCAAACTATTTAAATAAGTCTAAATAGCTTTAAAAAGTGGTTATTTTAGTAGTGGTGGTAGTAGTGGAGGTAGTGTAGGTAGAGGTGACTAGTTTTTCTATCACCGCCTCGGCAGGTATATACTTCGTACGCTACCTGCAGCGATTCGGTCCTTGTTTGCCTGGTCTGTGGCCATCGCCACGGTCCAGCGGTAATCGACCCGCTCTCTCTCTCTCGCATCTCTTAGCAAGCTTAATCTCCTTGGCATCTTGGTTCACTCCCCATGTCAAACGGGTCCGAGTTTGACAGCGCTGGGTACCCATCTGTACTGTCTACCCAATCTCAGCGCGCTTGGGACTGCAGCAGAGCTGTCGCATCGTGCCCCTTCATGTACAATCCCAGCAAAGCTACATGTAGCACAGGGCTGCTGTACAAGGACTCACAGGAAGGGAACCCCCCGACTGGGCGGCGCAGAGTATGATCCCACCAACGTGGGCTCAGGGCATCGGTCCAAGTTCCCTGTCCCAGTCAACAGGTGCGGGCTCCTCATTCGACTGAACTGCCTTGGTCCCAGGTATCCAGATGCCCAGGTACGCACGAATGTTCGTTTACTGACGCTGGTGATTATGATGATGCTGCTGCACTCTTATGTAGCACAGACGGTATCGAAAAAAGCAAACCTTGGCTGTCGATTAGTCCTGCCACTTCATATACCTACCGTAACGATTGTGGCAATGTGGCCATCGGTGCGGATCAGCAGACGCTCTAAAAAGGCATCATTGGTTTCTCATAATATGATGAACCAGTGTAGGTACGCATGTACACGCTGAGCAGCAGGAATAGAAAGTGTCTAAACCTACCAGGTCATAGCGCCTGGATGTGGCTACTCGCTACCACCTCCACTATGCCTCTTAGGGCGCTATTTGAGAAGAGAAATGAGGGTAAATTAGCTCAAGTTCCAGTTCTTTGCCGTCTGCTTCCGTCCTCGCCCACCGAGGGGTTCGAACTACCCGAAAAAAAACCACACTTGCCCACGGACCATAGACGGGTAGAACCGAGTATTTGGGGCGCGCGTCATTTTCCCAGGTTTTTTTCTATTTAGGTATTACTGTATCCACGCTACTCTGCACAATACTGGGCGTCAATTCAGCATCCGGTTGCACTACCTACAATTAAGGAGCTCGCCGCCCCCATTCCTCCCAATGATTGTATCTACCAACGCTATGCTATCTTCAATAACGTTCCATCATTTCTTTCATCCTGCTTCATACCAAGTTGGGAATCAAATTGTCAAACCGTCATGCTAGTGTGGTTTATTAAATAATTTTAGTGTGCACTAAGTATCGCTAGACGACAGTCGCTCGAGTGTACATATACGTGTACTACGCAAACTCGAATTGACATTCGAGGCAGGGAATCCTTTCAGAGCTGCCGCAGGAATGCATGCACCGCCGCATCCAGCTCGAGCTTCTGGGGCTTGAATATGGCTAGGTACCTAACCTAACCTCCCTTATTAGGTAGTAGCTACCATAAGTCGCGAAAAAAAAAACCAAGTCTCTCGACCCGAACTGCCGGGTGTGCCATACCATACGTTCTCCACCATCTACACTAACAGTCATTTCCACTACTGTTTGAGAACAAATGACCTCTCCCTTGGGTGGCTTTCGCAATCTGGCCCCTCTAGTATAGTGGTATACTACACGTGTAGTATCCGTACATCGAACAATTGTTACGGGCAACAAACATCAGGCCACGATAATAAACCTTACTACGTATTTACTCCAACTGGGGGGGAACCGTTGAACTACCGATGTTAGTCAGGGTGGCATTATGACATTTGGGTGTGTATACCATGGTGGTGTGCTACTGAGTATATTCTTACAGTGAATAGTATACCAGTTGTGTACTGTAGCTATTCACATCGAGTGTCGGAAACAAAGCACGAGCAAATCCCTCCGATCCGGTATACTCCCCGGTAATCTCGTGCCCCTCAGCTTCCCTGACCCCAGTCACTCGACAGTCGAACAATGATTACCTACAGCAGATCTCACAGATCCCAACGGGCAATATTTGTGCGATATAGTGCAGTATTACGGCACCGTAAGCAGAGAGCCGGGCAAAGTTGGACAAACTTGGCCAAGGTAGGGTGGGCAAATTAGGCAAAACGGGCAAAATGAGAAGCAGGCTTCGTATGGAAGAACCCCTGTCTGGGCTGTCGCCTAGGGTGTAAGAACTTTTTTCTACTTTCCTATTCGAGGAGGGGAGCGCAGTCCCTACATCTGTGCCTGATAGGGGGATTCAGCGATGGGGTCCGGCCGTTTGTCTATGCTGTACCAACATCTCACTACTTATCCACGTTCCTGTCATCGGAACGAGGTGGCCAGTGGCAGGCGAGCCCACGAGCATGGAAAGCACCGTGTTGTCACAGTGTCATGCATGATGCAACCAGTACAACCCATCTCATGATCCGACAACGCTCTCTCGAATGCTGGTTCTCATTATTTCCCGTCAAATCATCCAGATCTGCTGGGTCACTCGGCAGTCGGGTCAGTGCTTGGGTGGGTTAACTGGGTGGTCATCTTGTCTGTCCTCACAAACGAGTGCTGTGCTAGAGACAGGCATGTCTAACACGGTCACGTCAGCATGTCATGCCTCGTTCTGGTCTCTTTACTCGTTAGCATCCAAAAGTTAGGCGCACCCTCCAGCGCCTATATGTGTCACCCGATACACGCCACAACGAACGAGGAGGATTGGCCGGCGCTTGCTGGGGTACCTGCTTATACGTATATTAACAAACTAATAACAGCTTGCCAGCATGGTCCTTTCCACTCCCGAAACCTGGTAGTTGTAACGACGTCTCGGCTGAATTCTTGCTGCCTATACTCCCACCAGTCTCTGGTCCCAACCCATCGGATCCCTCACATCACATCAATGGACTGATTCCCTGGGTATGGGGTTCGAAACGGCGCAACGAATGCGATCGGCACGCGTCTACAGATCCGACTGCCACACACGCATACTACGTAAGTCTGAACTAGCGTACCTTTTTCAACATCACGAGCCCTCATCTGGCTCGCACCGAACGCTTGGCATTCACCACGAAATCTACTAAGTAACCGTGTCCGTTTCCTATCTCCAGTACTATACTTTATCCGTCTCGCGTTCAATGAAGGATGGTGGGATCGGTCTTTGCTTAATCTAATGGAACGCTAAGTTTTCATCTCATCGTCCCAGCCTAAGCTTATTCACCGTTGAGTTCCACATCTCTGATTGGCGAACTACTATGACTTTGACAGTCAGACCCCTTCGGCTTGCCCAAAAACGTAGGTTCCTGCTAGTCATCAATCAGTTGTGATACGACCTATCAGATGAGTAGTACCAGGAATGTAATCTTTGCGCAGTTGCTTTACTGCCGACGATTTAGTGATCCCAGGACGATTCGAACTGGATACTAGAATGCCAAGAATGCTCTCATTGCTATGTATGGGAATTAATGAGAGTTTGCTTTTTTTTTTTTTCTTTGAGGAAGTATGGTACAATCCCTGTGTTAATTCCATCGTCTTCAAAACACCATGGTATCGCCAACTGGGTCGATACCTAGTCTGATCCTAGCCTCTGGCTACATGAGTTCTCTCTGAGGATATGATTATAAGGAATTCCAGACACAGTTGCAATAATCCCGCCCATTCCACGTTATCTGCCATATGTGTCAGGCTCCCTTCACTCAGCAGGCGGGTTGTGACACTTTGCACCTTGTCTCGGATGCGACAATGCTAGGGAGGCTGGTCTTATGGAATTGCCACTATCGACGGTAAGCCCTACAAGCAACTTAACGCCTGCTTTAAAGCTCCTTGCTTAGCTAGCACGAGTTGCTGCCAGGGTAGTATCCCACGTAAGAGGCTGTTTATACAGCTTGACCCTGAGAGCGACAGTGAAGGCCTGCCCACAGTGGCAGATATATACAAGATACTGGATGTCGCTGCCCCGATCGCAACGTTCGTTCACCCATTCCCCAGCGTCTATGAGGTATGCATGAGAGGGTCAGGGGAGATGCGAGTTGGATCTACATGGTCATTTCCAATGCGATCGATCTTGCATCTCTTCGAATCTATAGGGGCTATCACATAGGTAGGGAGATTAGTGCCAGCGATTCTCTGGTTGACTAACTGCACGTCACAACCAGATTTACAAGAAGAGGTGGCTAAGTAATCTCGACGAGTGGCCACGTGCAGGTGTCAGTGTGATCTTTTCCACCTTCTTTTTTTCTCTCCGTCTCCCCGAATGAACACTGCGTACTGGCTAGAAAACGCCACGCTGTTTCTTGCTTCTCGTGGTACCCACGCTACCCGTGCCGATGAATGAAACACGACCCGGAAGCATGCATGAAACGCCAATGATATAATGCGAGTCTCACAGTGATCTCCCGGTGTCTCTCTCTGTCTGTGTCTTCCCGCCATCCTCCTGTTATGGATGCAGAAATAAACAGTCTAGACCCCCCCTTCTCATAGAGCAGGCAGTCGTTCAAGTCTTCACCATAGAGAGCGAATGGCTGGCCAGCCCTGAGAGCGTCATAGCTCACAACTGACAAGTCATATCATCTACCGGCCGCCAAGCAGCAAGTCTGAAACGAACCCCTATGCACGTGTAAAAACCGTGGCAGACTGCACATACCCAGTGTCCCAGAACGAATTACTCAGTAGCTCCATGCGATGAGGCTGGTGTAGTTAGTATAGCTAGTGAATTAACATCGGGAAGCCGCCTCGAGTGCACAACGCTTTTAGTTCTTACTGCCCACTGCTATGTTCCTAATTTTCCGTGTAGCATCGATGAAAAAGCCGGGGGCCTGCAGACCATCGTCGTAGCATTGCATCTCAGGATAGTTACAGTTACAGTGATGCAATGCGGTTGACGTCGTGACGCCCGCCGTCCGTCCGAATTTCTCGAGTTTCACAGATTTTGCTTGCTCACCGCGGTGGAGAGGAGACCGATTCTAGCCAGACGAAAGTCTCCCCGCCATGTCATTCCATGCTTGCCCCCTTCTTCCCGTGCTTCGAGAGTTGTGTGCATCGTGCGTGTTACCTGTCAACCTGGTGATACCGTAGTGTTATTACCCCAGTGCAGAAATTTTCCATCTGGTCTGTTTCATCGAGCATACTGTACTATACTATATGTACATGCTAGCGCTAAGTAGATGAATAGATGAGATAACTAACTAAATAGCCGCTTGGGATCTCTGTGTACCATCACTCCGGATCCCTTGGTCCAACGGGAATGCCCCAAGAGACGAACCGTCCGACCGGCATCTCTGTTCTCCCTCCAGGAAGGCGGTGTGGTAACGGGCGAAATGAAGGGATCTGTTACACGGGTTAGAACCAGCCATATCGCGAGTGCGGTAACGTGTTTCCCTCGAGCCGAGTCCCGAGGACACGGTTACCGATCTCCCTACCGAGCCAGCCCCCAACCATCCAGAACTGTGCCCCATCTGGGGGAGTAGATAGGTAAGGAGGGTCAGTAGGATAGGTAAGTGTACTTACTGTATTGTACTGTAGCACGGTACCATGTTTGGTGTCGCAAGTTCGACAAACGGGCCTTTTCCGATAACAACAACGACGACATCGTCGCTACGCCCTGTTCGTTTCGAGAATACAAAGGTAACACGGTCTCACGAATGCACAAGTCTTTAACTATTGTTCTCGGAGAAATCACTATTCGCAAACAGCAATGTTTTTGTACGATGTGGTACTGGATACACGCCTTGCGTTACATAGTACAGTCCGCTGGGCAGGCTCTTCACGGAGATGAACAGATAACGTGCTCGTACGCTCAGAAACCCCTCGGTTAGAACCGTCGGCGTCGATAGGAAGGGTTTGGGACGCTCCCAGTGGTTGGATTACCGAGATTGAGGTCTGCGCAGCCTTGGGTTTGTCAAACGCCTTACGTGCGTTCCAGTGCGTCGGTATGGGCACAACTGGCGATCAGTATTATTCGTCCTGGGGATCGAGATCCTTCACGTTCGAGGTTATTATGTTTGCTGATACGATATCGATTTCACTTGGCAACATTTGTCGAAGGTTGACTTCTTTGGTAGTAGTTTTCTAGGCGGCTGTTCATGGAGAGTCATTGGGCAGTGCCGTATTTCGGGTCAACTCGTTGTACAGTGCCATGGGAACGACAACTGGTCTTCCTCAACATCTCAATGGGCTATCTTCAGAGCTATCGGATTGTACAAGTCCATACCACATCTTTATATTTTTCAGGGTTGCTATAATTGACAGTAAGCGCCAAGCAATATGGAAGATATGTCCATGACTTCCCTTAGATACTCAACTGTCATAATGTTGCCAGGTTCAGATCCTATCTAATGATGAATTGTAAAAGTGCAACATATATTCAACTCTCTTGTATAATATCACCTCTGTTTCTTTTGGTCGCTACATACACTATCTATATGGGAGGGGCGCCATCTGTTCTATCATAATTTACTATGAAGAATACAACTTATTCTACATAGCAGATGGGGTTCTCAAACGCAGAGCGTTGGACTTATCATACGACCAGACATCAAGAGACATTTCACTGTCACATGTCTTTCGGGGATTGGCCGCTAGCTGTGAGTTAGATATGAATATCTAAACACAGGGGTAAGTAAATTGTACCAGACATACCTGGAGACTTCATACAATAAATCAAACTAAGTGTCTTGAGGACGATCGAAGCAATAAGCGACACTAGCAGGACGTTCGATCTCCTGTGATTCAACCCAACTTGACAGTGACGCAGTCGACTGGTTCCAGTAGGCCCTAGATTTCGGCCGGGGGGAGCTGATAGCAACGCAAGAAAATACCGCCGGGGAGACGGGGGACTCGAGACCGGAAAACGGACTGGAATAGGTGCCAGGCGCCCGGAATTGGGTATAGGGGTACAGCGGCTCCGCCTCGGGCTCCAGGGTGCTGGATCGCGGCATCGGCAGCTTGCGATCGGCCCCACGAAACCAAGCCTCTTTCTTACGCAGTCTCCTCCTCTTCCTAGTTCCGCCCGTACCGTCGAGTCGACTCCAGTCTAGGATCGGTCGCCAGCAGTGCGCGAACACGCAGATCAACGTTGTTCCTAGTATCACCACTGTCACAGCTATCGCCAGGGCTGTTGCGAATTCCTTGGGAAAGTTCACCGGTTTTCGCGCCGCTGCCTTGTGAGCAGAGGTATGCCTTCTGGGCGCTATATCCGTGCCATATAATGGAATAGCGTGCGTGTACGAGGGACAGAGGACGAAGGACATGAAAAAGGCGAGGTACATGTGACGTAGTCTCCAGAGACTCTGCGTCCGGGTTCGTGCGGATAGGAGTTCTGACATTTTCTGATGTCTCGAGACAGAATCTTTATGTAGATGAGTGCCCCCCTGGTTTAAGATCCTCCTTGTTTCGCTTTCAAATGGACTCAGGGTATCTAATAACATCGGATTTTTCACAGCGTCAAGAAAGAAAGATGCTACACTGGGATCTCTATAGTTTGGACTTCCCCTTACTCTTCTACATCTCAGTCCTCTGTTTCTTTGCACACGAACCTTATACAACCATATGGTCTCCGCTGCCAAAGCAGACTCCAAGATTATTCCGCATATGGCGCCTCAGGTGAGGTTTCGCCGATAGGGGACCCTTGGAGTTGTGAGAGCGCACGGCGATGATTGTGAAGTCAGAATGACGAATTAAATCTCTCAGACCAATAGGAAAGTTCCAAGTTACATATGCATCTTCGCGTTTATAGACAACAAACTCCCCATTTATCATAAAGATGAATCATGCCCGGCAAGACGCGCCTGAGCTCCGGCTAAACTTCAGAGACTGCCATAGCTTAGCCAGCGAGTACAATTGTTATGATAAGAGTGGACGTCAGTTGCGCATGAGTTCTGGTCGCGCACGCACGCGAGTAGAAGCTGAGTAGAAATAGAATACTTGAAAGCATGGGAAGCTCAGTTAAATTACTAAAGATTTAAGATTGAATCTAATCATACTATCCAATTTATCGTCTCTTCAACAAGAGTAGAATTGGAGGATCCTGGGTGCTTGCTGCATGCATGGCATATCTCCTGCATACATGAACCTATCCAGTAACTTGAGAATCCTGCTTTTCAATCCCTTAAGAAGTACATGGAAACCATAATATCTTCTTGGACGCTGGATGGGCTCGTCTATCTGATTCGAGAGTGGCATGGTAGTTCACGCGGAGTCGTCCATAACAAAACCTGTCTAATTACGTGTTAGCTTTTCCATCAACTGCCTGATAATAAACTTCCTTTGCTAGTACGTAATACTCTGGGATGGTGGTAAATCAAAGGACTGGCTACCTCGAGGGCACCTACATATATTAAAACAGGTGGCTCAATAACTTACCAGCAACTACGTCCGGTACATAGATGAGCCGTCTGACCCGGGTATATTATGGCCAGCATCATTTCACGCCGTCATGGTGTAACAACTATATCTAAGGGGTAACGTTATATGCTCTTACCTAATGATAGGTTAGTGGCTGTGGCAACTTAAGTAGCAAGGCATAGAGTAACGGTCATGGTGCATTTCAATTGGTCTCTGCCTCAACGGTTGCAAACACTACACACCTGGAAGCAACGTAGGGGTTGTAGCCGTGGCTTGACTATCGCGGCTTTATAATACTACCTTACTATATACCTACATACGTGATCGATACTAGATGATTCGGATTAGACCTAGCCGCAGATCCCCGTTTGTACCAAATTTGCTCAAGAATAATTACATCTCGAGCCAGTCACATGACAAATCACTATATTCTCTCCGCTCATATTGAACCTATAGGTGGCTTGCTATATGTCGCGTGGTAGTGGAACCCAGTCCAATAAGGTAAAATGTTCGATATCAACGAACATACTTTTGTTCACTTTGTTGAAACCTCCCTCGGCATATGAGATATTTTGCGCTCGTTTGACGAAAGAACCGGATAGTTATCTCCGCCAGTCACCGTATCCCATGGAAGGTCTCTGCGGCTACTGAGATGGTGAGACTGAGGTTGCAATGTGTAACTTGGGAAAGGGCCAATAGGGACATAAGGGGTGGTAGCTTAAGTACTATATAGTCACACACGTGTGGCTACCAGAACTACCAAAACTCCTCAATCTTTCTCAATTCTCATGCACACTTGCTCTAACCAGACCAAGAGCGATGCAAACGGCGGTAACACAGTTTGCTTCACTTATTTACTCATACTTGTTTGGCGCCCGCTACAAAGAGCTTGAACCCTTTCGACGTAAGCCACACTAGAATCAGCGTCAGCATGAAGACTATAGGCTCTCACAACCGCTAATTGATCGGCCAGCATGACTGGTACGCTTACCACCAGAGGGTGATAGCGAAGGGCCAAATTGATGACTTACCTTGGCCATAGCCAATAGCCATCCTACATGGCGCTGGATCAGGCCATAAGCTTCGGCCCGGCTGTATTGGGGTGGGAAGCGAGGACGCAACGCGCTGACCAACATACTTTATGATGTCTTCTCTGGGAGCCAGTCACGCGACTTGGCAGCCAATCACAATGCAACCCAGACAGTCGGGACAACGGTGTGCCGAGGGGTTCGAGATGTCCTAAGCTGATTGTCCACCGACGATCACGAGTCTCTGGTTCCGAAAGCTTCTTCATTTATTCCACGTCATTGGACGGGATTCTCGTCCCATGTCGCTTGAGCTTTTGGACCTTCTCGCTAATATCAATGGGGTAGATAGGCCTAGCCGGCAACTCGGCATAGCGTCACAGGGGAACGTTCGCTTACCAATGCGGAAGATAGGAGCGTCATTACACTAAGACTCCTCACGGCCGAATCTCGTGCTCAATACGTCACTGCTAATATTTGTGCATGCTTCGAATAAATCAGTATTTTCCACGATTGCCGCGAAAACCGCCAGGTTAATTTTCTTGTTGAATGTGTAAGTGCGCTAAGCTAAGTAGAGGGGGAATGGTGGAGCGTCTGTGAACTAGAATGAATGACTCGTCATCTTCCATCGGTCCGTGGATTCGAGGGGATTAGAATTATAAAATGAGCCTGTTCGTTCCTCTCGATGAGGAGAATGTACAATTCCAACTCCCCATGGGAAAATTTTCACAATGGCAAAACTTTCGGGTCTCTCCGGTGCTGAGAGGCGGCCTGTGGCCTCGACCGAGGCGACGGATCTTCTGCCTGCCTGGGTGAATTCAGATCTCAAACGTCTACTGATAGTTAAGAAGGGCAAAGGCGACTTCAAAGCGTGGGCTGAGTCACTTGTCGACCTGCCGGCTGGGGCATTATTTACACGAATCATGGGTGTTATCCCGGTGCCACGGCCCACATGGAGGTCTGTCCAGGTCAGAACTCATATTCTAATACCTAAAAAACTATTTCACGAAAAAAAAGTATCTTAACTAATATCAACATTTGTAAATGACTTTAGGCCGGTAGAAACCTACATATAGAGCTTGGATCCGACCTCGTCTACGTCAATCATAGCTGCGTCCCGTCCCTGGAATGGGATATGGAGCGAATGGAGATTCGAGCGAGTAGGAACCGCGACCTCAAAAAGGGAGATGGTGAGTAAAAACTTTGCTCTTGTATCACATCTGATCTTATGCTACTAATATTTCCTGTTCCCCCCTTTCCCTCCTTAACTAAAATCTTGGTGAACTACAAAAGTTTGTTCTCAAGCTCCAAGCCCCAGTTAAGTTCCTGCCTCGAATTTGCGTTACTGATAGAGATCTCATAGTACTCACCTTTTTTTACCCCAGCACAGGTCAGTCGTCCACGGTTTTCTAGCCCTCTTGGGCGTCATGTTGACCGGAAGTTTCCCCTTCCTGGTAAACCCCACTGAAAGCCCCAAAACTCGGGGTGTCATAAACGAACGAAATACTGATTCTAAGGCCCAAATAAGAATTCCGTATGGCTCAACCGTTCGATTGCTGGTGTGGCGCTGGAGATGGCGTTTGTCTTGGCCATATATCGGGAGCTGTTGCTTTGAATGCTGAGAGACTCGCTGGTTATTGGATCAATGGATACATAAAAGAGATGCTCGAAGAGTTGTCAAAAAGGAGGATAGTTAGTAGAAGTCCTCTATAACACCGGGGAGGTGGGTTCGTCGGGAGGTTTTTGACTGTCTATGTCGGATGTCAAGCATTAAAAGGGGTTAACTGATGTCGTTTCTATAATAGTAATGTTAAATCCAATACAAGATTCGCGCAACTACCTATTAACGCGGCCAAACTATTTTGAAGTCATCAAAATGCTAACTGCGCATAGCGCAGATTGTTGTGGTGCATGATTTTTCAGCCCTTGTGATGATATTATCACAGAACGTACACTGAGTGATGGTTGGGTTGCGGCAATCACTAGTAATTGCTCGGTATATCAAATACCCTACCTACCATAAACTTTCTCGATCTGAATTTTCAATGCCTAAAGGTTTCACAATTTTATTGATTATGGTAAGTTACAAGCGTGGAATAATAAATGGCTACTATTACAGACCATGCGCCTCTGATCAATGTCTTTGTTTGTTAAGAGTTGACTACTTGATAGGGTCTTTCCTTGGGTATCATCACTCTTGTACTACTCTTTTCCACTAACACAATTAATTGTATGCGGAGTTAACTATTTCCGTAACTTCAAGATGGGGTCGACTTCTACTTTGGGTAGGTAATTACTCTTTTCAGCGCTTGAGTTACCCCCGAATCCTCCCTATACGGAGCACGAACATGGACATGTTAGAGTATACACTCTACCCTAACCGCCAGTATTGTCTAAATACTTAACGCTTGCTGCTTTTGCTCAAAACCTGCCTAACTGTGTTGCGCCATTTTAGTACGTCAGTGAATGGCAATGTATCTGTCGAGGTGGTAACCCGGACTTTAGGTAAGCTTTGGGTCAGTTACACATGTGTTGCAGTATACCATATGCTGTGGCAGAACTATAGTTGCTACATAAACCCGTTGAGCAACATAGAAACTGAAGCTGTCTCATGCTATGCTAAACTTAAAAAGCGATTGATATTCAAGGGAGAAATATCACAACGTTAATATAGCAACAACCTGGACCATTGTAGCTGTGCTAACAAATACGATTCCCTGCCAAGAAGCTTCAACCGTCGACCCGTTGTTCAGCAAGATTGAAAGCTAAGTCCATCCGGACTCATAAGTCTCTTAAAGCCGCCCTTATTGTATTTCACCAATCTCTCTGTAGTTAGTGTTCACTTCCAAATCCACGATGTTGGTTACACGGACTTCGGACCGCTCGAACCAGGCTTATCTCCCGCACGGACATAAAGCCGGGCGCCTCACGTAATACGCGTATTCCTTAGTATGAGTGTGTAAAACATGACGGAGTTCACAGTAACTGAGATACCAATATCAGAAGAGAATTTGAGATAATACTATTGATACAGGAAAGTCTTCAACGTACTTCAGAGACGGATCTGAATATAAAATGGCAGCCCGTCGCCAGTTCTTTCGGATCTTCTTCCAAGGACATCAGTCAGTCTATCATCAACTTGACAAACTAAACACGGCTCGCTACTTATCTTTATCATCTTCTCTAATCGTACCTGATCTCGTCACGAAGTAGTCATAATGGCCTTCCTACCTCCCGCTGCCCCCAAGAGCCTGCTCGGACGACATAGGCTCCTGGCCCCGTCGGCATCTGTCCGTGTCAGCCCCCTCTGCCTAGGGGGTATGAGTACGCAACAATTATACCCAAAAGTCCACATGCTTCCATTGAACGACAAGCTGACTTGAACAAAGGCATTGGAAACGCCTGGTCACACGGCATGGGCGAATGCACCAAGGAGTCAGCGTTCGAGCTCCTCGACGCCTTCTACGACCTCGGCGGCAACTTCATCGACACCGCCAACACCTACCAAACAGGCGAAAGCGAGCGCTGGATCGGCGAGTGGATGCAGAAGTCGGGCCCCGGCCGCCGCGCCGAGATGGTGATCTCCACCAAGTACACCATGAGCCCTAAATCCGGGCAGCCGGTGCAGCAGAGCAACTACGGCGGCACGGGCGCCAAGTCCCTGCACATCTCGATACACAACAGTCTCGCGGCGCTGCGGACTGATTACGTCGACATCGTGAGTCTATCCCCTCTATCTCAAATGAGAACGGCGGAAAAACTTGACGGGAATACTTTCTTAACCCCGACTCTTAGCTCTATGTCCACTGCTGGGACTACGCCACCGAGATCCCCGAGCTCATGCACTCCCTGAACAACCTCGTGACCCAGGGCAAAGTCCTCTACCTAGGCATCAGCGACTCGCCCGCCTGGCTCGTGGCCAAGGCGAACATGTACGCGCGCCAGAACGGCCTGCGGCCCTTCTCCATCTACCAGGGCCGCTACTCGGCGCAGGAGCGCGACCTCGAGCGCGAGGTCATCCCCATGTGCCAGGCCGAAGGCATGGCGTTCCAGCCCTTCGGCGTCCTAGGCGGTGGCTACTTCAAGTCGCCTGGTAAGGCGGACAGTGGCGCCCGCAACGTTCCGTCTTCTTTGTTAGTCGGGCGCGAGGAGCAGATGTCGAGGGTTCTGGATGCTGTGGCGACGCGGCGTGATGTTCCTATCACGAGTGTGGCGTTGGCATATGCTCTCAGCAAGGTGAGTGAATGAATAGCAGCCCATAAGACTCCAAGAATGCTCCTCGCTAAGAGTGGTTTCAGGCACCGTACGTCTTCCCCGTCCTCGGAGGTCGCAAGGTCGAGCACCTGAAGGCGAACATCGAGGCCCTCGGTCTCGAGCTTTCTCCCGAGGACATCAAGGAGATCGAGAGCGGGTACGACTTCGACCTTGGTTTCCCTCACAATTTTATGAGCTCGACTGGGTCCATGATCCGCGGACCCCAGGATATTAATATTATATCCCTGTTGGGATACTTCGACTATGTTGCGCCGGCCAAGGCTGTGAAGCCTCACAAGGGCGATCTCACTGCACCCTGGCAGGCTTAGGTTTGAAAGAGCCCCTGAGATAGCACTAGCCGACCACGCATGACTGGCGTCGCGTAAGAAGGAATTCTAGACCTGGCTGAGAGCTCAGTTCGCTGCAGATCCACCATGTTCGTTCTCGAAGCAGAAAGGGGCGATAGTTGTGAATCTTATCGAGCTTATGGGATGATAGAGCGCTACCAAATAGAAGCATTTTCACCGCATATTAACGGACGAATCTGATTAGTTTGATTTGGTAAATGATCAGAGTTTCCAAAGGGGAAAATTTCAGTCTTCATACCATAGCCAGTCGAGTTTCTTTTCTCGGCGTTTTGTACATTTTCATATCGCAATTACCATGCACAAAGGGACTTGAGAAATCCTCGGGCCGCGGGCACGTTTTTTTGAGTCGGAAGCGGCGTCCTCAGGACGAGCGACGGGTAATTGGATTGGATTTTTCAAGCGACGATGCGTCACTATTACACAAGCGCGAGCGTAAATCCGTCAGCGGAACGAATGATTAGAAGCAACATTATATTACTACTAAGTAGTTTTTTCTGATCATTACATTCCATCTTTAACTCCACACCAAAGAAACACCACGCCATTAACCAGCGGTATCAAGGGTATCTGCCACCGAACCAAACGAGGGTATATGTCTTTTACAAGTAACGAAAGAAACGGGTATTAATCATGAAGATCATGACTTCGTAAGCGAATGACGACGCCTAAACCATAACGTAGACCGCAAGAGTTTGAGACGGTTATTAGATAGAGCGATGCGATGCGATGCAATGCGACATTAGACCAATAATCTTGTCACTCGGCAGAACTGCGTCGCAAGAACTGCGGAGATCAAAGATACGGCCAATGATTAAGGCCATCCGACGACCGAGAACAGCTTATGCAGTCACGGTGGGGTTGGCAGCGGGGGCTGCCGTCGTCTTTTCGGGGAACTGGCCAGCGTTGTGGACACGTCCGTACCGGGTGAAGGCTGTCGAGATCATTAGTAGTCATTCAAAGTTGAATACTCGCTTCCGCCTCATGGAAATTTACTTACCCAGGTTCAGCTGGCCGTAGTCCCATCGGCGAGCGAGGAAGATAAAGGCGAAGGCCAGGACGGGGACCAACAGCACATCGAGAATGCCGAAGAAGATGAAACCAGGAGTAACGCCAATGCGGTTTCCGCCATCCGTCAGACCGAATGCAATGGGGTACAGGAGCCAGAGCAGGTTGACCCAGCCGGAGAGCAGCGTGTGGTCGCGACCTACGCCTACGCGCTTAGCTGAAGAGCCGGCACTGAACGTGTTGAAGGCCAGCAGCAACCACGCGACAGTGCCGAATGCGTAAAAGCCCCACTTATAGTTGGAGGTGGTGAATGCTGAGATGAGGTATGAGATGACCCTAGCTCGGGTTAGTACCAGTTTCCCGACTTATCGCAATAAGGTCTTCGGACGACAAGTCACTTACCATGTCCATGAAAGGAAGATGTTATACAGGATAGTTGCCCACGGCACGCCACTCAGGAGCCCGATGGCAGAGATAACGGCCGGGAAGCTCACGACCCAGTTCACATACTTGGGCCAGAAGATCTGTCGGCTCAAAGCAAGTCTCGGGCTCGAATTGACTTGGCTGACTAGGACATAACCCAGATCTGAGGCTTGAGCGAAGTAGGCGATGGAACCGACGAGTAGCGCAATGGTGAAGATGTAGTGGAAGATCTTCTCGCCAGATCGGGCCACAAATGTCAACCCAAAGAAAGCGAGGAACGAGACGACGTAGATGGCAGTTACTGCCCAAAGCCAGTCACTGCCGTTGACACTGAGTTCCTCGCTGCCGCTTGGCGGGTTCGCGTTTAACGCACCGTTTCCACGACCTAAGAGTAGAGCAGGCATGTTGACAAGGCGAATTGAGTTAGTGTATGTCGATGAGGATGAAGCTGTTCTAAGTGACCGTCACTGGGAGAAGTCTGGCTGGTAGTTGTACTAAGTTCACGGAAAGGTGGTTGTTGGACCCCGATGTATGATGAAATGGGAGGAGGGGGGTGACGGGCGGAGGGGTAGCATTTATATCTGCATGAATTAAGGAAACCTCGGAGGGGTTGAGTGAAAGAGAGTTCAGATCTCGATTCAGGTCCAGTACTGATTCACCTCGCGGATTGGAAGGCTCTAGACGGGCCAGCAGCGTGGTGCAAGTCCGAGCTGGCCGAAGACGGCCAATCTCATGATCGACTGACGTCTGACAGAGGCCATGATGATAAATCACACCCAAGCACATTCCCGTCGCCGGAGGAGCCACTTAGCTTCTTCAGTTCCCGCCCGGGTCTGGCAACCATCAGGTCAGGTGTCGACTGCCCTTTTGCTGCTGCATGGGCTTTCGACAGCCGACGATCTTCAATGGCAAGGGACCAAGCGAGGGGCTTCCGCGGACAGTACTACACGAAGTACCCATAACAGAGGCCCCAAAAACTATAATACCCAGTAGAAGTATGTACTTAAGTACCTAATTAAGTGCCGTAGCTAGCAGACTTAGTAGTTGCCCTGTCACCTACCCCGGATTCCATAGTACGCTATGTACATTGGCGCCATATGTGCTTTAAGTGAAGAATTGTTGATATCAATCTTAGTCTACTGAAGTGTGCATACCAGTGAGCATGCAGTACGTGAATAAGCGAAACAGCGAGAAGTGTAAGAAAGCGGGATACCCTTTTTCTTCCTTTCACGCAGAATAGTAACTTCGGCAGAAGCCTCTAGAAGCGAGGCCGAGTTGGCGATGGACTCAATTTGTCGCCAGTAGCCGGCAGTACCGGATGGCATTATTGGGGATTGTAGGTATGGTAGTCTAATAAGATGCATTATCTTTTTTTCGGTCGGTCGGTCGAACCAGGAAGAATTGCCCCCAAAGAATGGAGGTGCCGGCAAATGCCGGTGGTTCCCGGGTCGAATGTCGTCAATGTCGTGACACATGACGATCGAATCAGACGTTTTGCACGTCTATGCATTCGAGCGTTTCTGGCTAGGCCCGGCATCAAATAGCATCAGATAGAAAGAGGAAAATAAGTAGAGGTGGTGGCCCCAGTTTCGACCCTGGCCGCGGCCGATCGCCGACACGATCCATTCCTTTCCGTTTACTATCCCTCTACTAAATACTACTTATTTGATAGTATTATAGGCCAACGACGACGACGACGGCGGTCAACCTATGAGCTCGATGGTTGCTCATACACTAAATGGATTAGATAGTACAGACACAGCATCATCTCAGGTAGTAAACATTACGCGACAACGTCATGCATATGCAGTCTAGATGTAACAGTCACGACAGTGACGAGCAGAAGAAGAGAAGGAAGGAGAATACTGTCCGGGTGGGGAGAAGCCACATCCATATTAGAGCCTCACACACGCTACCTTATTGCTCGGGCATGTCGGTAGTTGACGTGTTAATGAGTATGGGCCGGTCTGTACTAGGCCGTCCAGGGTTAGTCGCCTGCATCTGAACGTGGTACCCCATTTATGCACGGGCCACAATTGGCTGGTTCCGGGTGGGTGATCAGCGACCAGCAGCGACTCATCGCCGTCACTTACTATGCGGGCGGTATGCGGGTTGTGGGTGTTGGTAGGTCGTCGAAAATACTTACTAGAAGGGAAGCCGTTGATTTGAGTCGAGGTGACTCAATTGGGGGTGTTGAAGAAGTCCGGATGAACCGGCAATGGTGGGTGTCCCATAGTGATGTTGAAGGAATCCTCGAGAAATAATCGGCCAGCGAAAGTGCTTACACCTACATAACCGATCTAACCTCCTACAGAGTCGATACAACAAAAACGTCCCATCATCAAAACCCACTACAAAAGAAGAATTGAACACCTGAGTAAAATCAGAAAACCAGTCTTTAAATGAATGAAGCCTTTCAATATTCATTGACTTAATTCCTGTATATTTCCTGCTTTTCTTGGCTGTTTGGCCGGCGCTTGAAATAGCTAGGTAGTTTTTTTTTTGGTGTTATACTGGACATGGGATGGGTTGAGGACCGACCTAACCTCCACAAGTAGCGTCTGCGCTTACTAACTGAGCTATATACAGCATACCGACAGAAGGGTCATGTGCGTCTGTCAGCTAAAGCCACAATTCTGTGGAAACAAGGGGAGCTGTCAGCATGTGGCGCTGACGACGACCTCACCTCTGATAATACCAGATAATTAATACAAACCACTCATTACCCAAAGCGGCACTCATTATTATGCATACCGAGTAGCCGAAGTGCAGCATCACCATAATAGACACCCAAGAACATTCCAGTAGCAGCATCACCAATAGTCCCATCCAATCCAATCCACATAGGCTACAACCCCACCCACAATGCCAGCCTCACCCTCACCCTCACCCTCCCCAATCCCACGCGCCTACCGCCTGCTCTTCACAACCTTCGAGCCCCTACTCGCAACAGCAGGCGCAGTACAAGCCTTCTTCTTCCCCTCAGCGCTCCTGCGCTCAACAGTGCCCAGCGTGCCGTACACACCGGCACTATCACCCCTATTCACGCAGATGACAGGGTCCTGGCTGATGCTGGCCTTCCACGACTTCGTAACCCTGCGTTCTCCCAGCGCCAGAGACGACGTGCGCGTCTGGCGGCACACGCTGGCGGCCTCGGCCATCAGCGACCTCTTCTACACGGCCAGTCTGGTCCAGAGCATGGGCGCCGACTGGTTCTTCAACCCGCTGCGCTGGAGCGCGGTGAACGCCGTGGCCGTCGTCACGACGGTCGTGCCGTTTCTCGGGAAGCTGTGCTTCCTTGCCGGCGTGGGGCTGCCGAGGGCTGGGACGGTGAGGAAAGTGGACGGGAAAAAGGTGCGATGATAGAAGTGTTCTTTTCTTTCTTATATGCCTGAATTTAGATACATTCTTGTGTGTGTATTGACTGGCTGCCATTGCCCTCTTTGCATCGCGGGATGTTATAGTGCGATGCTGTATTGATTGAATCAAGCTCGTTGGATCCCCCTGACGCATAACAGAAGCGTTTAGGTTCAAGTAGCCTGGATAAAATCAACGCGTATCCGCTTCGTTGTGAAATAAATCTGATGAATACAGTTGCTCCAGACGCCTTGCGCCGGGTATGCTCGGTTTCCGCTGCGTCTACTGTGCATGCTGATACAAACTTCAATTGCCGTTGAAGTGTCCCCTCTTCCTGTGCCCTTATGTACCTAGGTAATCATAAAACCCATGACCATTAATTCAATTCTCGGTCCCCTTAGTAACCATGTTTCATCTGCCACAGAGCAGACTTGGCGCGCTCCCGCACGTCTAACTCGTCATCACTCTGGCCTAGGCTTTCTAACTTCCTGAGAAATCCTAGGTTCCTTAGCTCTGTCGCCCGTTGTGAACACGCACTCGCGTCGCTCATATCATCCTGCCAGGTTAGATTGTTGATCAAGTGGCACAGTGCTACCCGCACTTCCCGATCCTGACTATTAAACAGCTTAGCCAACTGTTTGAGCAGATCTGTCTGCGCGATGACTAGTTGTCGATGTCGAGGGATGCTCGCGGCGATATGCACCAAAATATAGATGACCGCTTCTATGATCTTGACTTGAGGGGGAAGGACTCGAGTTTCGCTACCACTAGTGCCTCGTCGGTTAAAGGGGTGCAAGACCTTGGGCTTCAACTTCGAGGCCAAAATCGCGAATAGACGATCCTGGCCAATGACGTTAAGAAGATGGTCAATCATCTCTGTTGTGTCGTTGGTAGAATCCGGATTGTTTCCGGAGTGCGCCCCGCCAATCAAATTTCTGATGAAGCCAAGACCTTGTTCGTGTATGGCGAGATCATCGTGCCTGGCCTTACGAACGGGGTTCTGTTCAATCTCTCTAAGGGCTTCTAGTCGCGATTCTGCTCGTTGTAGGATGCGAATATCCGATTTGGGGGAAGCCGATGTAGTCTTGTGGAGGGAACCCGCAAGCCATGGACGACTCTGTTCGTCTACAAAGCTCATGTCTACATCTTCGTCCATGACATCAGGTGTGGTCGAGGCTGACTGTCTTTCGGACCGTGCCCTCGCCGAAAAGAGAGCCTCGTCTTCTGTATCGTCGCAAATAAGCTTGACTAGCCAACCAGATCCAAGTTCCTCTACGCATTGCTTTTTCTGATCTATGCTGGCAGAATCGACAAGATGCTTCAGAGCCCATAACGCATTTAATCTCAATGCCGAGTTTTGCGAGTGTGCGTGCTCACATAGGACTTTAAGCACACCGGCGTCAATAAGAGGCTAGAAGACTAGTTGTTAGTAAGGTGCGCCATGATTGTGACCTTTGAGTTATCACTCACTTCTCTCATTGGGCTAAATTCTGTGACCAGATTGCATATGCAGGCGGTGGCAGCATTTTGGACCTCGACATCGGGGTGTCGAAGCAGGCGGAATAGAGGTTCTGACGCCGAATGATCAACCAGGGCAGTGCGGAGTGTGTTTACCGACCGGGACAGCATTCGAATAGCGTAGCACGCGGCGATGATGACTGATACAGAGTTCTGTTCAGGCAGGTGCGCTTTGGTTCTAGAGTTGCCGCGGTACGACATATCCTGGTCTTTCTGCTTCGAGTTCCTAGGAAACTGGTTTAGAGAGTCGATTATATAGGTCACCACGTCTTGGTCTACAATGACTTTACGATAGTCTTCTTTGAACGTTGCTAGCGCACCAATCGCCCTTAGAGTTGTCTCTCTCACCCTTCTGCGGTGCATAACATGCGCATGTTGGCCCTCGTCACCCAACTGACACTCGGATGGGAGATTGCTCGGGGCATCAATGCCGTTACCACTCGGTGACCAGGGGCGAGACTCTGTTGCAGCCAAGGGCATATCATAGCTACTTTTCAGGAGCTTACATATCGTCTTCGCTGCGCCACATTCGAATGCAGCCTTCTGCATAGGCTCACTATCTGTGATGAGACGAGCGAGGACTGATGGTGTCTCCTCGATAATATCCAATTTGGCTCTTAGATCGCGGCTCATCCAGCCATTTCCAGATTCTTTCATCTTCGCTTCAGCGTCTTCAAGGAGCCCTAACAGGACCGGGACTACCAACAGCCCCATGCTCGCTTCTCTCGCTTTATACGAAAACCCAGTTTTGAAGAGCGATGCGAGCACGGAGGCGGCCATTAGCACTTCGCTCCCATGACGCGTGCGAACCAGATGGATAAGCCACGGCACTAGAGGAGTTTCAACATCTGCAACATCTACATCTGTACTGCGGGCCAGATTCTCTTCGGGTGGGGTCCAAGATACTAGACTTGTCTGAAGTTTCGAGGATGGCCGACCATTAGTGGTAGGGCTCTCTCTAGAAGATTGGGCGCTCACAGATGAGAAACCCCCGTTGTTCCAATATACACGAGGATATGATGGCGTCTTAGGGAGCAGCAAATCCATAAGTTCAGGCTCCTTTGGCCTCGAGGGCCTTAAACCCGGCAGTACAATGAACTCCGGCGGGGATTTGGAATAGTGACTCCCGCCATTGTTGAAATTGGGGAAGATGGCAAGGATAGAAGGGTTGTACACGAGTTTGCAAACACGGAAGGGCGAGTCGCTTATAATAGAAGCAACCGCGCTCAGCATCTCGTTCAAGCCTCCAGTAGAGAGCACGGGTTCTGGTATATGGTCCCCCAGTCCTTCTATCTGAGCGCGCACCTCGGCTTTCGGTAGTACGTATCCCTCTGTGAAGGCAAAAGCTGCTATCCTCGTGGCAAGCGCATCTAAAATGCCGGTGTCCACTAGAGCGGTCTGATGGCGCTCCTCGAGGCAGAGATTCCTGATAATGAACGCAACGATTATTATCTGAGTTTCGGCGTCATGATTCGATGTCCGCTGCGATAGGATCTGGCGCAAGCTCTCTAAATGGGGATCGGTGAATATGATGTCTGCTAGAGATACGAGATTGATAGGTGAAGATGCCGAGGCAGACGCAGTAGCGACTGCCAGGTCCTTTATTACGCGAAGGGCGGCGAGAACAATCTCGGGATGCTCGTTTCGGAGATAGGATGCGCTTAAGACGGCTTGCAACGCCCGCGAAGCAAAAAGGGGCGGGAGGAATGCAGGGCCGGCTAGAAGTGAGTTATACAGGCATTAGCTTCGCGTTGCGAGCTTCGAAAGTAGGTACGAAACTTGTGGCATACCGGTGGCAAAGCTTGCTAACAACTGTAAAGCCTGTAACTGAACAGTCTCGTCTTCGGTGAAGGCATCGAGGGTCGCGAAGGTTTGCCGCGCTCCCTTCCCGTTCCGATTTCGTTCAGGGGCGCTTGACAGTAGGAGCCTCACAATGTGTGGTACCAGACCGTGTTGAACCCATAGTGTCTTCTTCTGGACATCACCGACAACGTCATTTTTGAGCGATCGAAGAGCAGCAATCCGGTCAGCTGGACTCGCATTGAGCTGAGCGATGATTGCCTGCGGATCAAGATCCATCTGAATGGCTAGTCGCGAATTGGAGCCTGAATATTGAAAGGTGCCGACCACACGGCAAATGCATCAACCCCTTCTCCTGGGGAATGTTGTCTGCCAGACAGTTTGATGGAACAGAGTGTTAGCCGGCGTTGTCGCGCGCAATACCACTGCACGCTAATCAGGCATTGGACATTGCCCCTGTAGATTGATAATAGATAAGCGCTAAATACCGGCTTAAGGGGCTGGCTCGTGCACCTGTGACAGACGGGACGGCTCCACATTTGTACACATTCCAAGCTCCTATTCCCCGGTCCTCCGGCAAGAAACCGGTGCATGGTAACCTCGACGCCGGCTACGGTTGTACACATCTTTAATGCTATAGGTACTTACCTTGGGTATACTACATCATGCATACTCACTGCAGTTATAGTATAGCACGGAACATCCTATCTATGATATTTCGAACACTTTTATTTGAAGATGTGTAGATAGAAGCATTATCCTTTTGTGGAATTCCGTATACATGTAGTGGAAGTATTATTAGTTGGGTGCAGATAACAGTCCATATGATCTTAGGTGGTAAAAAAACAGCACCTTTAACAGCGCTTCAGAGAAGTGCAATTCGCTTATTTCACGTGTACCTCCTTACATTCAAGTAAGATATTTGATAGGAGAAGGGGAGTTTTGATAAAAGATTAACTGCTGAGATTTGGGGTAAGTTGTATTGAGGAAATCTTGACAGTACTACATATGTACCTAGGTATGTACTAGGTTAGGATGTTGATAGGCATGAGATGCGACTGACCGTAAATGTCTTGTTTCTGTTCAAAGGGCGTTACCTCACAATACTGAAAATCAGAATAGGTCTGTCAAATATGTGTCTAAAGATTAGAAAGCTAAAGTCTCGTACCAGAATACTTTGAGGTATTGTTCGTCGACGTCGTGAAATAATTGAAGGTCTTGAGGGCTCCTTATTTAAGTAAGTCCTTACTAATGCGTAGGGCACTGCGTAGGGCATCAATAGCGATGACAACCGAACAACAAGGCGGGACTGGCCCACTCGGCCTGTTCTTGCCGGTGAAAGTACGTAAGTATCCTCCTAAAGAAATCTTTGATAGTGTGTACCTGCGTACCTAACTTAGTACGTGTAATGCATGGCTCTTAGAATATTCAGATGTCAGCAGCCGACAAATTGGTCAAGACGTCCCGTCTCCAAACCAGCCGTCCGAGAAGTCATGTACGGCTGTTGCGCATCGCCATAGATTGACCAGCTGGGACGGCTGCGACCTTGTCACCGTCGCCACCATCGTCACTGAAGACAGAAAGAGAGAGCGAGAGGGCGAGAGGGCGAGAGAGACAGACAGAGAGTGACCACCATAATACACTTTGCCCTAAGAACATTGAACCCCACCAAAACCGCTGTTGTCGTGCTACAGTAAACGGATTTGGTGCGACAGTCGCGGCCTCTCTGACTCGAGCCTTCGTGCTCCCCTACCCGAGACACATTCCACGATGCCCCGGAGACCATGTTGACCTCGTCTCCTGTAGCGCCACGGCCCACGAGCGCTTCTGCCTCACCGCGCGACCTCCGCTATGCTGCACCGCTGCCGCCGTCGACCCGCTCCCCCCACCACTCCCCCAAGATAACCGCTTCGTTGCGCCGCCGCCATTCGCAATCGCAGTCGCAGTCGCAGTCGCAAGCACACTCCAAGCACTCGGCCCTGCACCTGCACCCGTCCCCGTCGCCGCCCAGCCCGCACAGGTCGCCATCGCTGTCCCGGCCCAGGCAATATGTGGGTGTGGATGCAGCCACGCAGTACTCACCCATGGAGCCCTTCGACCCAACGGTTCCTCTACGAGCCGCCGATGGGCCTGCTCCGCGCAAACCCGCATCTAACTCCGTCGCTGAGAAAATAGCGACACCACCTGCCCCGCCTGAACCCAAGATCGCAGAGCCGCCTTCGGGGGTGAGCCCGTCGACTGCGCAGCCGGACAAGCAGTCGACGAACCCGCTCTCCCCAGCAAAAAGACGTAGCTCCGAGGACCATGGCAGTGTGTTCCCCGTCCAGGCCGGCCCATCCACCTCTCCCAAACGAACGAGACCCAATGCAAGCCCACCCAAAGTACTGCCGTCGCGCTACGAGTTATGCGACGTTGAAGACATGGTCGTCCTTATCGCCAACATGATAGGGGAATTAATCGAAACAAACGACTCTTTGGCTATGAAGAGCGGTAATCTCACGAGATTTCATTCTCGGTAAGGCACTTGCCCCTCTTCCTCATAATTAGGCAGCAACACTCACCTCTTGAATTGCAGAACAGCACCAGGCATCTCCGTCTTGGACTATTTACAGCGACTGGCGAAACATGCCACCCTGACCCCGCCTCTCCTACTTTCTATGGTATACTATATCGACCGGCTGTGCGCATTGTACACAGACTTTACCATCAACACTTTGACTGTGCATCGATTCCTGATCACTGCGGCTACTGTGGCTGGGAAAGGCCTCTCCGACTCCTTCTGGAACAATTCGTTTTACGCGCGCGTTGGCGGTGTAAAGGTGGCGGAGCTGAAGCTCCTAGAGTTAGAGTTCCTCTATCGAGTGGACTGGAGGATAGTGCCTGTCCCGGAAGTCCTAGAAGCATATTATAAAGGGCTAGTAGATCGTTGTGACGGGTATGTCATTCAAGAAGAGGCGGAGGCCGCTACTCCAGAGGATGACGAGACAGACGAGCTCGATGACGAGGAAGAAAGCTGAGGAAGAAAGCTGAGGACATTGTAAATATCATAAATCATGGCGGAAAAGGGGTCTGGAGTTCGGACAGGGCTCGGTGGGTGGTCCCTGGGTGGCATATATCACAAATTTATACCGCAGCGTCCAGTCCCTAATGCGACTTCATACCTAGATCGGCCAGCATAAACGGCAAGTGAAATGATTATGGAGTTTTGTTGCTGAAGTCTGGCGCAGCCTCTTCAGCTGCCACACGGCGCCTAGTCTAGGTATGCTTAGTGTGCCTACCTAGGTCTGTGCTCTTACGACTTGACTGGGCATGAACACCATTAAAAACTACATTCTTAAGTGTTTATCGAAGGGATTGAGAAGATCAAACGAGTTGAGTGCGACTTCACAGATCTACTCTTTGCTGGTCTATTTCTGGTCTGATAATGAGGGTGACATAGACAGCCTGAGCCTTGCGGGTGCCTTGCCGATCAAAGGAGCCCGCCAGTTGCTGCACAGTGTTGGTACACTAACTGGAAACCCCTGGTCCACTTACGTATCCTTGCGTTAGGTAACCTACTGTCATTAAGCGCTTACCTAACCTGAGGTATTCTGTACCATACCTTACCTTTTTATCCGCAGAGAGAGTCAATCATTTATCATTTGTTTTATGTTAATAGACCCCTTTTCTCTACCATAACCGAGGATAAGGCGTGCTTTTGATGCACCAATACACATTATGAAGCCTACAACAATATTGTCAAAACTTGCCGGCCTCGCGTTGGCAGGCTTTGCCAGCGCTAGTGAGCGAACAGAGACCATCTATATCCAGGCGGTAACGGCGTCGCCAGCAACACCTGTACCGCTCGCTGAGCTCCAATTCGACACGCTTGCACCCTCTGATGCCCAAGTCCTCACATACGAAGCCCCCGAGCTACCCGATGAGACAAAGCTGGTACGCGTCGGTGTCTACGACCCCGCAGCCGGGCAGTGGTCCTCTTCGACCTCTGTTGCGTCCGTAGATAACTTCGGCAAGGGATATTCACCGACCCTCATCTTGTCGGTTGAACAATCTGGCGAGCCCATCAGCGCGGCACTCCGTGGCGTGAGGATCGATGCGGGGCAGACGAGAGATTTCGGGCCCCAAGCTATGGTTCTTGTGACTGCGCCTGGAAAGCAGCCCGATTTGAATAAGCCCGTCGTATTGTCTCCTGAGGGGAAGCAGGTTGTTCCAGAGGAGAAGACGATGCTTCAGAAGTACGTGAGACCTTGCTAATCCAGAGAAAGATTTCTTCTTTTTCACATATGGCGCTTGCTCTTGAAAATAGCTCCTATCCTACGTTGTAAAGTTGACTCGCTTGCTAACTATTCGCAGGTATTGGTGGGTGATAGCACTTGTTCTTATGATGAGTGTTTTGGGTGGCGGCGACGACAAGAAATAATAAACTTCAGGTTCCGATGCTTTGAGTTCAAGGAGCTGCGGACTTTTTCTATCTACTTCTTTTACTCTTTACGATATCTCTTTCTCAGTGACTGTCTATTTTGAGTACTTGCCTGGCGCGCCGCAGCTGTTGGGACGACAATATAACCACCTCAACTCGTCGCAGAGAAGAACTCTAGACCCATTATGGCTCTTATCCCTACACTGTCTCTGCATTGTCTCTTGGGGTACACTACCTGTTATCTCGACCTATATTCTTCAAGTTCTTATGTCCTCTCCCATTGCACCTGCTACTGCCTGAGCTCCTAAGCTCCTTCCCTCAACTGGACTGGTACCTAGGTACTTCGATACCCTAACCCAATCAGGACTTAGCATATGCGAAGTTATCGATAAGCGGGCGGTGTGGGCGGCGGGCTGGCAGAATCGCGCCTGGTGGATCAGCTGGTAGCATGATTTGGTTGGCTGGCAACTGCAGGTCACCCTATAAACACTCGGCCTTCCCTGCTCACCTTAACTTTCCTCAAAATCATAACAACTTGCGACTCTTCCCCGCGCTCTCTCATTATCAACTCCCAACAGTTCCTTCACTTCGATCTTCACTCGTAACAATCTCATTTTCAGCTCAAGTCATAATGTCTCCCGAGAACGGCGCCACCATCCCTGAGGACCCCACCAAGGCCGGTAACGAGGCTGGTGATGTGAAGGGTAAGGGCAAAGCTGTCGCAGCTGAAGAGCCCGTCGACCAGTCCATGGACGAGGATGACGACGAAGAGAGTGGAGATGAGGAGGTAAGTTGAAGTGAACCATGTAGCATCATATACCCATAAAAGCTAACATTTTGATTTTCTAGGTTGCTGATGAAGGTAAGCGCCTGTTACTATGGCCAGTTGATTCTAGATCGCATCTTTACTGACACAGGTCCTATTCTTAGCGGATGACGACGATAACATGGATGAAATCGATCTGAACAACATTGTTGATGGTGGACGTCGTACTCGTGGTCGTGTTATCGATTGGGCCAAGGCTGCTGAGGACAATCCTGCCGATGATGATGATGACGACGACGATGAGGATGACTTCCGGCCGGAGGGAGAGGCAGATGATGGAGACAAGATGGATGAAGATTAAATTCGCCCAGCCCGCTGATAATCCTACGGGTTTGGACATGCCGATACTATTTTGCGCCTCGACCTACCGTGTCGTCTCACGTCGACATTGTTTTGGCCCCGTCATGATATGAAGAATCGTATTTCTGGGCGACCATGAAATATGCGACAAGCAAAGATCACTTGTCCCTGGCCAGGATCATGCATCTCACTTTGCGCAAGACGGTCATGCATAGGCTGTATAGCTATTGGTTGCGCATCTGAATAGAAACGATTTCGATAAAAACCTTACACATGATTTCTCATATCTCTTCATGAACTTTATAATATCCTGACCTTTGTATATTTTGAAACTGGGGGTTTGTAAAAGCCGCAACACCACAACTGCATTCTCGTATTGTCAGAGTTGGCTAAACTTGAGTGGATGCTTACTTCTCCAATAACCACTCACTACCCTCAGACTTACCTTACAATTTGGGTGCATTGGATGTTCACAATGAGATGATAAGTAATGATGTGTGTAATTGATGTGAGGTAAATAACAATCTCAACAATGTCAGATTTCTCACAACAAGATTGGTGGGCACCCTGACAGTACACTTGTCCGTACCCTCTAGTAATACGAGAATCCACGTCGTGCCATACTTTTACTTCTACTCATAATTTGGACTGCATAGCTTTCGGAACATGTACATATTTATTGCGCCAATAATGACGAAATATTCTGAAGGCATAGTGGCCCCTTCTACACCATAGAACGAACGTACGGCGAGGTGATGTAAAAAAAAAAACGCGGACTCTCACTAACCCCCTACCTGTAAGCGAGAGTCCGCGTTTTTTTTTTTTACATCACCTCGGTACGGGTCGCTGGTAAGGATATATACCAGATGGTGTTTGCACAACCGGAGTTCGCTCCCCGGCAGCGTAAAGCTCCTGCGAATAATTGAAGTCAACGAAGTATTGCGAATTCGTCTCGTTTCAAGCAAGATCATATACACGACGACTAAATAGCATCTTGCTAATTGGAATAACATAAGATTACTCAATTGGTAACATGAAGGTATGTGCTTCTAGTAAGCACTTTAACTTCAATACTAGATCACCTGGCCCCACCCGTCGCCAGACCGCTCGCAACGCCCCCCAGGCGCGCTTTAGGCCACTTTAGCAGCTACGTGTGCCGAGTCTAGGCGCCAGAGTAAAATGAAGCCGACCCAGAAAACCCGATCTTCTTACTGGTCTGGTACATTTATCTGGTCTTTATTTATCTTGCCATTTCTTCGACCAAAGATAGAGAGAGATCACCGGCAATTTTTCATTCTGGTCGAACTTCGTCATGGCCTCAAGGTATGTATCGCTTTCCAAAAGTTTATATATATTACCGGAAGCCCAATAGACGTGAAGGGCACATACTCTGGCGCAAGCGCATTGGTGATGTGCTTGCGCTGTGTATATATACCCCCTTTGGTACCCCCTAACATATGTTACAATTTCTTTTTTCTTTATTAGTATTGTTCATTGCCCCATAGCAGTTACATCACACCGAAGCGCAAGGACTAAACGTAGAACTACACAAGCAGATTCGGCCACTCGTCGCTCCATCAGCGGGACTCGCGCAGCGCGCTCTTCGAAGGATACAGCGGGGCCGACTCGACGAGGCGACAGGTCAGCGCGAGCCCTAGCCCGGCGCTGGGCGGCTACGGATACAATGGCGGAGGCGGCGGCAGCGGCAGCGGTTCGCAACATCTCGGCGTAGATAATAGGGGATTCAGACCGGCGACGCCGAACTCGAGGTACGTCTTGCGGGATTCATTATGTGGAATCAGGGGAAAGCACACCGGGCGCCGGGGCTGGTGATGGAAGGGATGACTACGGCGGAAGAAGAAAACGCTTGGGATGGCATGGTTGAGGGCATGAAGTGGATTTGCGACAGGAAGAAGACGGCGCGCGCCTAAGACGAAAATGCAGATGAGGAGGACTATGGGGCTGACGAAAGGTATAGGGGCCAGTACAGCGATGCGGTATTAAGCGAACTCGAGAGCCAGAATGACCAACAGGTCGAAGGCATATTAGGGAAAGTCAAGGTTCTGAAGGAGGTACGTTATTATCCTCCGTCTCCTTTATGCACCCTATTCTATCACGGTCAACAGCACAGTGATGGCACAGAAACGAAGAAAAAGGAGCATCAGCTAATGCGCAATGTTACAGATGACAGTAGCGATCGGCGACGAGATCCGCGACTCGACGGCGCTGGCGGAGAAGATGAACGACACGTTCGACTCGACGCGGCTGCGGCTGCGCGGCACCATGAACCGCATGTTGCTGATGGCCGAGCGGACGGGCGTCGGCTGGAAGGTGTGGCTCGGCTTCTTCGCCGCCGTCATCTTCATCTTCTGTTACGTCTGGTTATTCTAGACCCCACACGATCGCGATCTCATTTGTGCAGCAAGCACGACATAATCAATACACGACCTTCTCCAAGCACGTATGACCGACTTTAGGTGGTTACGGTATCGGGAGATCCATTCCTCATGGAGATGAAGAAGAGGACGGCGGCGAGGTGAATGGATGAATGGGTGGATGTTCGCCATAAATTTCAAAGACGGCCAAAAGACGTAAATGCATGGCACACCGGGCGTTCGAGCATGATTCTGCATTTAATTTCCCCATTCTTCTGCGAGGGAAGCAAGCAAGCAAGCAATTCATTCGACCAGGCTACGCACTTTCCATCCGAGTAGGAGAAGCGTAGCTCTGGGAGCAAGAGCACATATCTATCTTGGGGACACGCTGGCGTTGTGCAGTGGCCACATTCCCCATATTCACGAAACGACATTTTGTAATTAATGTATCATAATTCATGTCTTCATGTCATTACACTACAGGTAATACGTAGTAGTGAGAGGAAGGGATGAGGAGAGCGCCAATTGTGAGCGGGTTATCCTTCAATTCTAAGAGTAATTGAAAGAACCAAAAAGGGGTATCATGATACGCAGCGCCAAAGTGATACACGACGTGCTCGTAGAACACATACGTGGAGAGCATGCCGAAGCGAAATAAACAGTAGCATGGGGTGAGAGTTAAAGACCATGTGCCGTCTAACCCCTTCCTCGACGCGAAGAAAGCCCAGTTCTCTGTCGCGGTACGGCTGGACTACTGCCCAGGACACTGCTTCCGTCTCGGGACAGGATGTCGCTGATCGCAAGACTATTGCGCGTGGCATCGCTGCGGGCAAGACTGTGTCGGATGCGGTTCGCCTGCTGCGGTGCCACGAAGCTCATGTTGGAATTGTTGTTGTCGTCGTCACCGATGCTGCTGCTCAGCTCGGCCTCTGTATCTGTGTGCTCGTATCCGCCCATGCTCTCGGCATCGGGGATCTCATCGTCAAGGTCCGCGTCCATGCCCATGTCATCATCCCCTTGGGCGCCGACGAGATCGTCCTCTTCGATCATCTGCGACTGGTCCTCGTCGTCAACGTCCTCATCTACCCCGTAGAAAGCCGCACTGTCACGGCCGCGTGCCATATCCTCGCGGAACGCGTCGTTGGCTTGTCGCATGCGCTGTGCCATTAGCTGCTGTTGCTGGGCCTGCGCAGCTTGCATCTCGCGCTCATCGGCGTCTTCGTCTTCATCTTCGTCATCTTCATCTTCATCATCCTCGTCCTCCTCTTCGTCATCATCATCTTCATCATTATCGCTGAAACCAAAGTCGGCCTCGTCAGCCTCCGGGATGTCATCGTCGAGATCACGCGCTCCGTCCAGTTGCACGTCATCCATGCCCTCGTCGCCATCTGGGGGCGCATCTAGCATCATATCCTGGTCACCGCCAGCCCCAGCACCAGCATCCGCTCCCGCACCCGCATTTGCCGCCTCTGCCTCTGCCTCGGCGAGCTCTTGTGCTAGCTGTTCCCGCCGCAGCGCTTCCTGATGCTCCTCGGCTTCGCGACGCTCCTCGCGCAGCTGGTGCAGCGTCTTGGGAAGACCTGGCGGCTTCAGCCAAGCGCTGCCAAAATTCGTCACGTTGTGCTGGCGACGCTCGAGGTTCTGCTCATCGGCACGCAGGCGGGCCAGGGGCGAGCGCTCGATTAGCTGAGTTCCACGCCGGTGATTGGCGTTAGCCCCGTGCGGGTGGTTGTGGCCATGGCCATGCTCATGGTTCTGATTGCTTAGGCGCGCGTCCTGGGCATTGCTTGACGACAGTGGGTTGCGCGACGACGTGTACCATAGTGAATGTGACTGGATAGAGCAGCCACTGGGTTAGCTTGTTGGTCTACTATATTCGGATGTTTGTTTACTTACGTCACGTGGTGAGAGGTCCGGAAGCAATGCAAACATTGTTCAAACGGGTTAATTAGATAGAAGAGAGTCTTGAGGATCGGGGCTTCACTTCACAATGAGGCCTTGAGTAATGCATTGTATGCTCTCTCATGAACCTGTTGTCATTAGATCTCTTCCGGTTATCGTCGCTAATGTTGGCGGGGCAGGTGGGTGACTAAGCGTCTTATCAATCTTATCGCATATCAGTCTGTCCTGGGCAGTTATTATCCAGGATTTGGATTCCATCGTGACTTCTATCAGTATTCTAGAAGAGTGCACGAACCTAACTGAGGTGCTTTTTTACAGTAAGTATCTGAGAGTGTGTTATAACTGGTAATGTTGGGTGTTGTCAGAGGTGCTGATACATGTAACTACAGAGATCTCTTCCCCTTTTGAGGGGTTGGACCCTGCCTTATCGACCCAGCATTCTGGCGACACATCGTGAAGCACTGTAGCTTCATTAGGTAATAATGTGCCTTAGGCACGGGAAGTAGCTGTAAGGCTGCAGGGGTGCATCATTGGCAATTAGACATGTGATCGCATTCCAATGCGTTACCAGCACGTGGTAATTGAGTCAGAAAGACTCAGGCTTCGATCTCTAAAATGACCCCAACGAAGCTTTGAGCTGCTAAATAAGCCTGCCAGCTTTACCCGGGAACTGCCTCACCCATCGCTTTACAGCTTACTTAGCGATGGCTTGATCATTCCAGTATGGGCAGGCAGTCTGTCTCCTGGTCCGACTTTGTCGGATCCGAGAGGAACGGACCCGATCGGACTCTACCGAGTCTATGTGAGCGTGCCACCGCACAGGTACCAGGGCATCTTGCCAGTCAGTCTCCAGCCGTAGGTCCAATACGCCACGTAGGCACTGTTGCCGCCTGCAACGAAGGGAGAGCCCAGAAGGCGAAATTAGTTGTCGTCTGTCTCGTCCGGTGCGGTGCCGCTCGTCTGGTTCTCGTGAGGTAATGAAAATACCCCAGACGCATTGAAACATGCAGCTAGCACAGCTTAAGTAGACGGTGGAAGCTTGGCTGATCTGGATTTTCCGCGGCTCACGGAGTCAGCCAACGGTTTGGGCGGCATTTGAACGCCCGTTTTCGGCCCTGTGCCCCTGGCACACCTGGACCGACTTCTGCTGGAGGCTCTGCGTCGTATGCTAGTGCGGCGCTCTGGTATCGGGTGTTTTCGGAATCGAAAGTGCTCCCACCACGACTCTGGTATAAGCTGTGTGCGCTCTTTAAGGTTATTGGCAGGGTATGTGCTACCTGCCTAATCTTAGGTAGGTCTAGACAGCCAAACAGCCACTTAAGTTCCTGTCCAGGCCTTGATCCGCTCCGCCAGTCCATGTCCCCCGCAAGCGCAAGTCTTCTTCGAATTTGGGCACCTAAATCCATACCCTCAGCACTTCCTCTCACGTCAATATTCTACATGTACACGAGGTACCTAACCCCTCCAGCAACTCTCCGCATCCCTTAGGCATAGTAAAGGTATAATATATATCCACGTGCCTATTCGTCTAGGGAGACAGACTACCTATTGGTCTAGGCTGAACGACTCAGATTCGGACTTTTTGGTCATAACATAACTTGGTGCGAAGTGATCCCCTTCCACTCGGGTTGGTATGCAACGTGACGCACTGTCTTCTACACGTGTAGTTGCAGTCATTTCCTCAAGTGGAGCAGGATACATGAACCCCTCCTTGCTTGCAGTGCTGGTCTTGTAACGTAGTGCGCTTGCTGGTCTTGCTGGATCAAATATCTCGCACCCTGGTGCTGGCTCGCCGGGCTAGCGAGGGCTTGGCACCCACGATCTCGAGCGCCATATGCACGTTAGGGACAGATCTGCCATGCTCAGCACAGTTACTCTCGTGAGCACATGTACACGCTTGGGGGGATATCGAAAAGCGTAGGAAACACTTTCTTCCGGACGTTACAGCGGCTGAGAGCTGCTTATTGCCTGCCGCCTTATTGGACCGATGCAACGGTAAGTTTGTTTGTGAGTGCAAATGACAAGCTGTTTTTACATCGACGGCCACTTCTAACTGGAGTAGATGTGCCAAGTAGCTGAATATTACCGCTCACACCCGTCTCTCCCTTCTCGTGGTGGCCGCCCATGATGACGGCCGATAATCGTGTTCTCGATTAAGCAAACATGCGGAAAGTCACGAGGCCACCAGGTAAGCATATGCACAGGGTCCGGACCCCTGTCCCTAAGTATTTGAAGCTGCAGCCATACTGAGTAGTTTGTTCAACGCATTTTGTCATGCAGCGGAAGCCGCCGATGCTGCAGCACAAACACGCTGCTGAAGGGGGCAAGAACCCCCTCCAGGTGGAACAGCTGTTGCAGTCAGCGGATAGTGAGCTGACAGTAGAGGTATGTTTTGACAGTCGCTGATGTTCCGAGATCTACCGCAAGCGAAAGAGCCTTCTGGGTTAAACGGGTCAGAGATAGCGGCGGCGGGTGTATGGAATGATCGCCTCATCGGCCAAACAACTATTACCTACTACATCGCACTAAGTTTGTAGCTCCTGGCAAACAGGAGGTAGGTATGCCTGCATTTCCGCATTGTAGGGAGCAAGGTGTATGTGGTGTAGTGTACTGTGGTGCAAAAACTCCCAGCACTGCCCCGGTTTTGACGACGCAGCCGTTGTTCGATTTTGGTCGCGAGCAGACATTGGACTGCTTGATTAGAACCCCACGCCTTCTACCCATGTCATCACATTTGGTCGTCCATCTGCAGCTCCTCGTCAACGCAATGCAGGGCCAAAACTAGAAAGCTTGGCATATGGAGCTTTACCGCTCACCTAGAGAGGCGACATCGGACTCTGAGAATTACCTCTAAGGTGATTGGATGTCATTCACAGCCTCGGCCGTGACGTCCCTTTCAGGCTTCCTGCAACAGTGTACATTGTTTCCTGGGACATGCTAAGTATGACGATGGCCAGAGAGATCCCTGTCTCATCCGTCACTGGAGAACACCAGGGTGCAGGCACTAAGTGTGGGGTTGTGCTGCTAGCGTATAAGGCCAACAGGGATCTGCATGCAATACACCCATAGCCCCATTCCGCGGATAATAGTTGAAAACCAAAACCCGTCTCCGATGAACGGCAAAATTGTTAGAAACGATTGCCAAAAAGCATTACAAAGTTAAATTGACCAATCGTACCAAGTTCACATTATCTCCCTCGTCTTCTACTCTGCATAGATGTGTTGTCCACAACCGTCGACCCTTTAGCACAATAAATACAAAAAATAGTTTCACTCGGAAACCGCTTTCTATAGGCTGTGGGCTTGTTTGGCTGAATACAGCGAAGGTATAGCTTTAACCTGAAGGAAGCGCAACATATACAGTAGACTTCTACGTGTCCTCAACCCTTTACAAGATATCTCGTCGATAGAGGGTGTTGGTGTTGTTTGTCTACTAGTACTGTAACTGGAATGGGAACTATATTGGCGTCGGTCAATTGCTCCATGTTCAAGTCTAGGGTTAGCCCGCTATCCTATGGGGGCGACTTACGCACAAAGACGCAAGTCGCCTTACGCGCATCAGGAGAGAATAACTAGTACTACGCTGGGTACTAACACACAGTCACACACTGCGGAGTTGACTGCCTGGGTCGTTGACAAAAATGTTTGCTGATCTGTTTGATTACAAACTCAACTTGGAAATAGTCCTTATGATCACCCCGTCTCCCTATATACAAGATTATATCGCAACCATGATTGGGTGGAAAATCCGACGCATACGTCCGTACAGCAACACTCTAGAATCACGTATTTGGGGCGGATTAGGACCAACGCGTTATTTTCTGGTCGTCGTGGCAAGCGAGCAGTGAATGGTACGACTCTCTCTCCATCTCTGTGTTAGCATGAGAGCCTTGAGAAGAGATGGAAAGCGAAAAGGATGTCCACAAGCAAACCCTGTCTGCCTCGACCAATCAGTATAGTGTATTTCTCAACTTGCAACTGTTTTCGGACGCAAGCGATTAATACCGCTACCTCGTCACCAAATCCCACTAGCTCGGGCAAATAGTTTCTGTCCAATGAGAATAGTGGAATTAAGGTACCTTGCCTGAACGTTACAGGGGTCGATGTACTACTGTATACCCCCATGGGCGCATGCATGTGAATTGCCCTTTGCTACCTAGGTAGTAGTCGCGTTCCTTACCTACCAAGTAGGTAGGCACGCTTTGTCGAGAAGATGAGATCCGCGCCTTCATGGGCAGTCCGTCTCTCGGCCGTCAGGACCCATTAACCCCCCACCAGCATGTCTCTTGGTCAGCCTCCCAGGCTGGAAGCGAGAGGAGGGGCTGACTGCTAACCATCTGTACCGTATGAGCCTACCTAGGTATGCTTCTTTTTCTTAACACCCCGTCCTCACATCCCTTCTTCGGACCTATTGTCGCAAGCTTTGTCACTCCGAATTGCTCGCTTGGCTTATACACTATAGTACGTCTAGCCTACCAAGGTAGATCCCTTCATAAAAGCTACGCCATCGCCGCACCTCTCTCAATCCACCTCTCTCTTCCTTCTCTTTCTCTTTTGCCAAACCAGCCTGCGAAACAGTTATTCTCTTCTTCGAGTCAGACCATTCGACCCATTTCCTCATACCACAATATACCTGGGTTTTCCAATCAACCTATCTCAGACTGCTACGCAACTGTACTTGTAAGTAACACATTTCTATTTCGCTGCCTAGCAATTCTCCAAAGTCCAGGTCGAAACCACCACCGGTGATGTAGCGATCAAACAATAGACGAGCGCGACAAGAATCCATAGCATCGTAGCATCCCCTTCCCAATCGCATCGAAGAGAGCCAACACTCGAGCTTCCGTGGCTCCTGATGCGTGCGATTCCCGACTCCAGAGCCGGGGGGGGTTGGAAGGGCGACTTCTGGCCTGCTCTTCATAAGAGGAACTCAATCGGTCCTCGCCGACTGCAGCAACCGATAGTTTCCTCACATTTGTGCTTTCGGTGGCCATGCGGAACACCTGAGGCGACTACATCAGACTGCATGACGACTGAGACTACTGGCCTATTAGCGAGCAGTAGTCTCGGCAGCCGCATGGTTGAGTTTGCAATAACTATAATTGGCCGTGCTGATATGGATTGGATGAATCCCCACGCCACAACCCCACATCTACACCCACGTCCAGGCCTGGTCTGTCATCATCATTGGAACTAGGATGCCAGCTATCTTTCTCGCTGCTCATAGGCGCAGCGGCAGAAGCGGCGGCAGCGGCAAGCGGCAGCGTGAGCGTTCCGAGCGAGTCTAGTGGCAGTGATAATGCACAGGGACTTTGCAGGCGCGCGATTTTGCACGGAATGGTGGGAAATGAGCAATGGTTTTGATCAATTGGTCTACGGATTGTTGTTGTTGCGCTTTGAACGCCGCCTACAACCTAAAGCAAAAGTGCAAATGCACCGACACGTTGCCATAGAGCGCAGACACACCCCACCAGTTCTGCGATACCGGAGCCGCTTGTTCGCTAGGGGAGCGTGCAAGCGCAAAGTCGTGACGCCTGTTATCACCTAGACAGGGTCACTCCCCTTCATCCGACCAGCCAATCCTTCAAAGAAACGCCCACATTCAAGAGCAGAGGCCGAAGGCAGTCTGGTTGATGGTGTGTGAGTGGAGAGTGAAAGAGTCGCGCACACTTTTCCTGAGTTTGGTCTGGGCGAGGGGTGTGGATGCATCACCCCACACCACATTCACATGCGCTGCTATTATGAACTTGGTGCTGCGACTAGGTACCTAGGGGCGACTCTCATTGTCCCTTAGGGCGGTTGTCTGTGCCAATCATACAATGCCGCCAGTTCGGTATCTGAGCATGCCATATTATAAGATGAACCTCATTTGATCTCGACTCTATTCCAAATTGAAACCCCTCTCGGACTGGACTATTTCACCAACTCTCTTTTATTTTGCTCCTTTTTGCTGAAGTACCGCCTAGACAGGCTAGGTGTAACTAACTCAATTTATCCACCACATAGGCCTGATTTTTTAGCAGCACCGAGCTGCTTCTATCCCTCCTTCATTGATTGCCGCATCTACAGGACTCACGACCATCGTGATCCCCGGCGTCTAGTCCGCTAGCCGATCCCACAAGTAATTCTTTGTCTTCTTGCCTGACATGGGCCTTTCTGTGGACTTCGACGACAGACAAACCGAAATCGAGTCCGCAGCCGAAGCTTACCATCCCTATGAATATCAGACTGAGAACAATGAGTCTTGGGCGGGTGCTCTGCCGGTGAAGCAGTACGTCATTGCCGACCGCGCTCCTAACAGTACCCATACTGACTGCTTGGTCTAGGGGGTTATATGACCCCAGCTTTGAAAAGGATGCTTGTGGTGTCGGTTTTGCTTGGTATGCTTTTGTTCAACTCACGTCTGCTGGAACTCGCTTGTTAACACTCCGTACAGCCACATCAAGGGTCTGCCCAGTCACAAGATCGTCAGCGATGGTTCGTTGCTCCCTCCTCTACTAAAATGTATTTTGGCCTGATAACCAACACTACAATAGCACGAAACCTCCTCTGTAACATGACCCACCGTGGTGCGGTGGGTTCCGATGCGCGAGATGGTGATGGTGCTGGTGTCATGACCTCGATACCCCATAGATTCTTCATCAAAAACTTTGAAAAGGAACAAGGAATTCAGCTTCCACCGCTAGGGCAATATGCTGTGGGAAATCTGTTTTTCAAGCCTGACGAGGAAACATTGCAGGAGTCGAAACGGCAATTGGAAGATATTGCCGAATCGCTGGGTTTGAGGGTTCTAGGATGGCGAGAACCTCCTGTAGACTCTTCTCTCCTTGGCCCTGCTGCTGCCTCGCGCGAACCTACTATACTACAACCATTTGTTGTTCTTGCTTCCGCTTATGGCTCTGGAAATGCTCCTGAAATCACGGACCCAGAGGAATTCCCCGAGAAGCAATTTGAGAAGCAGCTTTATATTCTGCGAAAGCGCGCTACTCATACTATTGGTCTTCAGAACTGGTTCTATCTGTGCTCCCTTTCAAACAAGAACATTGTTTACAAGGGGCAGCTAGCTCCAATCCAGGTCTATCAATACTACCATGATCTGGTTAATGCCGACTACCAGGCCCATTTTGCTCTCGTACACTCGCGTTTTTCAACTAACACATTCCCCTCGTGGGACCGTGCTCAACCTCTCCGGTGGGCGGCTCATAACGGTACGTTTTTGAAACCAAGTAAGGGTGTACAAGACCACATATTAATGGCAACGATGTAGGCGAAATCAACACTCTGCGCGGTAACAAGAACTGGATGCGGGCACGAGAAGGCGTGATGCAGTCCAGCGTCTTTGGAGATGAGCTTGAGCACCTCTATCCCATCGTCGAAGATGGCGGTTCCGATTCTGCTGCATTCGATAACGTTCTCGAGCTCCTCACAATCAATGGCGTGTTATCTCTACCGGAGGCTGTGATGCTCATGGTTCCCGAAGCCTGGCAAGGCAATACAGCTATGGATCCTAAGAAAGCTGCATTCTATGAATGGGCTGCGTGCCAGATGGAGCCTTGGGATGGCCCAGCTCTTTTCACTTTTGCCGACGGCCGCTTTTGTGGTGCAAACCTCGATCGTAACGGATTGCGACCTTGCCGATACTACGTTATGGCTGACGATCGTATCATATGTGCTTCCGAGGTTGGCACAATCCCTGTTGATCCTGAGTCGGTGGTTCAAAAAGGCCGCCTGCAACCCGGCCGCATGCTTCTCGTTGATACACAGGCTGGACGAATCATCGACGATTCAGAACTCAAGAAGGCAGTCTCAGAGCGCGCTGATTTCCGCTCCTGGATTGATAATGAGTTGATTTCACTTCCTACGGTTGTGGCTCAAGTTTCCGAGCAGCACAAGATTGACATTGCTCCTAAGCCTGACTCTACATCTCTCCAGCAAGATCCTCTCTTGTTAGCCTTTGGCTATACTCACGAGCAAGTCAGTCTTCTCCTCGCGCCAATGGCCTCTGACGAAAAGGAGGCTCTTGGGTCTATGGGTAACGATGCTCCGTTGGCGTGCCTTGCCCAAGGTCCACGCCTACTTTACGAATATTTCCGTCAGCTTTTTGCTCAGGTCACAAACCCTCCTATCGATCCCATCCGAGAGTCGATTGTCATGTCTTTGGAGTGCTATGTTGGGCCTCAAGGCAACTTGCTGGAAATGGACGCTTCCCAGTGTGCTCGGCTGTTTCTACCAAGCCCCATTTTGTCCATACCCGAGTTCAATGGTTTGACGAACATCTCTAAGGTACAACCAGAGTGGACGGTCAAGACTATTGACCTCACTTTCCCCAAAGCAGAAGGCGTTGCAGGCTACATGAAACACCTCGACTTCATTTGCCAAGAGGCTACTGCTGCCATTGAGGCTAAAGATAGGATCATCGTGCTATCTGATCGCAAGACATCTGCTGATAGGATTCCCGTGTCCGCCTTGCTCGCATCTGGCATGGTACACCACCATCTAGTCAGCAATAAGTGGCGATCGATGGCTGCCATAGTGCTAGAGACTGCTGAAGCTCGCGAGGTCCACCACATGTGTGTCTTGCTTGGCTACGGAGCTGACGCTGTCAACCCCTACCTTGCTATGGAATGCATCCTGAAGCTGAACCGCGAGGGCCTAATTCGCAAGAAACTGAGTGACGATCAACTCATCGCCAATTACAAGCACTCTTGCGATGGAGGCATCCTTAAAGTCATGAGCAAAATGGGTATCTCTACCCTGGCAAGTTACAAAGGTGCTCAAATTTTTGAAGCGCTTGGTATTGACGACGAGGTCGTCGAGAGGAGCTTCAGGGGTACCGCCTCACGTATTAAAGGTGCAACATACAGGCATATCGCTGAAGATGCATACCGGTTCCACGAGCGTGGTTTCCCTTCTCGGGAAACTGTTAGTGTACCTGGTTTGCCTGAATCTGGCGAGTACCACTGGCGCGATGGTGGTGAGGCACACATCAACGACCCTACGTCAATTGCCAACATGCAAGATGCTGTGCGAACCAAGAACGACAAGTCGTACGAAGCGTATTCACGTTCTGAGTATGAGCAAATTAAAGCATGCACGCTTCGCGGAATGCTTGACTTCAAATTTGATGAGTACACGCCCATTCCCATTGATCAGGTTGAACCGTGGACCGACATCGTCCGACGCTTCTGTACGGGTGCCATGTCGTATGGTTCCATTTCTATGGAATCCCACTCTACCTTGGCAGTAGCTATGAATCGTCTTGGTGGCAAGTCCAATACCGGTGAAGGCGGAGAGGACCCTGAGCGATCACAAGTCATGGCTAACGGTGACACCATGAGATCTGCTATTAAGCAAGTTGCTTCCGGCCGATTTGGTGTTACCTCGGCATATCTTGCCGATTCTGATGAGCTACAGATTAAGATGGCGCAAGGTGCAAAGCCTGGTGAAGGCGGCGAGCTTCCCGGCCACAAAGTATCCAAATCGATTGCTCGAACTCGACACTCGACTCCTGGTGTCGGTCTTATCTCTCCACCTCCGCATCATGATATCTATTCCATTGAAGACTTGAAGCAACTCATATATGACCTCAAGTGCTCTAGCCCACGGTCTCGTGTGTCTGTGAAGCTTGTGTCGGAGACTGGTGTTGGTATCGTCGCCTCTGGAGTAGCTAAGGCCAAGGCTGATCACATCTTAATTTCCGGACATGATGGTGGCACAGGCGCTTCTAGATGGACAGGTATCAAGTATGCTGGTCTTCCATGGGAGTTGGGCCTTGCCGAAACCCACCAGACGTTGGTTCTTAATGATCTACGTGGGCGCGTTGTTGTGCAGACCGATGGCCAGCTTCGAACAGGTCGTGATGTTGCCATCGCCTGTTTGTTAGGAGCTGAGGAATGGGGCTTTGCTACCACTCCGCTGATTGCTATGGGCTGTATCATGATGAGGAAGTGCCATTTAAATACCTGCCCAGTTGGCATCGCAACGCAGGACCCAGAGCTTCGCAAGAAGTTTACTGGTACTCCTGAGCACGTCATCAACTTCTTCTACTATATCGCCAATGAGCTTCGAGCTATCATGGCTCAACTGGGATTCCGAACTATTAATGAAATGGTTGGACACGTGGAGTGCTTGAAGGTTCGGGAAGACCTTCGAACTAGCAAGACCTCTAATATCGATCTGTCCCTCATCCTCACACCAGCCCACAAACTGCGACCTGGTGTTGCCACGTTCAACGTTCGAAAGCAGGACCATAAGCTATATGTCCGCTTGGATAACAAGCTGATTTCTGAAGCTGAATTGACGCTTGAAAAGGGATTGCCGTCACGGATCGAATGTGATATTGTCAACACGGACCGAGCCATGGGAACCTCTCTATCCTACCATGTCTCCAAACGCTATGGTGAAGCCGGTTTACCCATGGATACTGTCCATGTCAATATTAAGGGTTCGGCTGGACAGTCTTTTGGTGCTTTCCTGGCTCCCGGTATCACCCTCGAGCTGGAGGGCGACGCTAATGATTATGTTGGCAAGGGTCTATCTGGCGGTCGACTTATCATTTACCCACCTCGATCAGCGGTGTTCAAGGCCGAGGAAAACATTCTCATTGGTAATGTATGCCTATATGGAGCAACTCAAGGCACTTGTTTCTTCCGCGGTATTGCTGCTGAGCGATTTGCGGTACGAAACTCTGGTGCTACTGCTGTTGTTGAAGGCGTGGGTGACCACGGTTGTGAATACATGACAGGTGGTCGTGTCGTAATTTTGGGTAGTACCGGTCGCAACTTTGCTGCCGGCATGTCAGGCGGTATCGCGTATGTTCTAGACATTCACAACGACTTTTTGGCCAAACTCAACGACGAAATGGTCGAGGCATCTCGTCTCGAGGATCCAAATGAGATTGCATTCCTGCGAGGCTTGATCGAGGATCACCATCACTACACAGGATCAGAGCTAGCCGCCCGCATTCTAGTAGACTTCAACCGAGCACTGCCACGCTTTATCAAAGTTCTCCCCGTGGACTACAAGCGCGTGCTAGAAGAAGAGGCTGCGAAGGCCGCTGAAGCTAAGCGTGCTCAGTACAATCTTCCTGTTATTCCTGGCATCCCCAAGAAAGAAGAGAAGGCTGCGAAGCTTCAAGACATGGAAGACACCGTCGGTGACAATGCGGCTGATAAGAAACGCGCCCTTGTGTTGGACAAGACCAAGGGTTTTATGAAGTACCAGCGTCGTGCTGAAAAGTACCGAAGTGTCAAGACGAGAACAAAGGACTGGGCTGAGCTCTCACAGCGTCTTGATGAAGATGAACTAAAGTACCAGTCAGCCCGTTGCATGGACTGTGGTGTCCCATTCTGCCAGTCTGACACTGGTTGTCCAATTTCCAATATTATTCCTAAGTGGAACGAGCTGGTCTTCCAGAACCAGTGGCAAGATGCTCTCAACCGTCTGCTCATGACCAACAATTTCCCTGAATTCACTGGTCGCGTCTGTCCAGCACCTTGTGAAGGGGCTTGCGTCCTCGGGATCAATGAAGACCCTGTCGGGATTAAGTCTATTGAGTGCGCCATCATTGACCGCGGTTTCGAGATGGGCTGGATGGTACCTCAGCCGCCCAAAAAGCGAACTGGGAAGACCGTTGCTGTCATTGGATCAGGCCCTTCGGGTCTTGCATGCGCTGATCAGCTCAACAAGGCTGGACATAGCGTCACCGTTTATGAGCGAGCGGATCGTGTCGGTGGCTTGCTCATGTATGGAATTCCTAACATGAAGCTTGACAAGCGTATTGTCAAACGAAGAACTGACTTTATGGCTGCTGAAGGCGTCCAATTCAAGACTGGTGTTACTGTTGGTGAGGACATCACTTTGATGGACCTGAAGGCTCAGAACAATGCTGTTGTCATTGCCACTGGAGCCACAGTTGCTCGAGATCTTCCGATCAAGGGCCGTAACCTGAACGGTATTCATTTCGCTATGGAGTTTCTGCACAAGAACACTAAGTCTCTACTTGATTCCGAACTGAGTGACGGCTCTTACATATCAGCTAAGGACAAACATGTCGTAGTCATCGGCGGTGGTGACACCGGTAACGACTGCATCGGTACTTCAGTTCGCCATGGAGCCAAATCCGTCATCAACTTCGAGCTGTTGCCGCAGCCTCCGCCCCAGCGCGGCCGTGATAACCCTTGGCCGCAGTGGCCTCGCATCTACCGTGTGGACTATGGCCATACTGAGGTTGCACAGCACATGGGCAAGGACCCCCGCGAGTACTGCATCATGTCTGAGGAGTTTGTTGATGACGGCAGTGGAAATGTCAAGGGGATTAACACAATTCGCGTCGAGTGGACCAAATCTGCTACTGGTGGTTGGGACATGCAGAAGCTTGAGGACACCAAGCAATTTTTCCCTGCTGATCTAGTCCTTCTCTCCATGGGATTCCTCGGGCCTGAAGCACGCGTTCTTGGCGACGATATCGAGAAGGACGCTCGTAAGAACGTAAAGACGCCTGCTGGTTCTTATGCAACCAATGTCGACGGTATCTTTGCCGCTGGCGACTGTCGTCGTGGCCAGTCTTTGATTGTCTGGTAAGTGGGAACCATAACACTATCGTTCTCCTGACGTGTACGCTAATCAGTAATACAGGGGTATCAATGAAGGAAGACAGTCTGCCCGCGAGGTCGACCTGTACCTCCAAGGCTCCACCCGCCTACCAGTCACGGGTGGTATCGTCAAGCAGAGTGCCCAAGAAATTCTTGGTGCTGAGATAGCTGTCACGGCGTAATGAATATACGAAATGTGGATTAGCTGTGGTTTTAGGGCGTTTGTATTAGGTTTCGATATGTGCTGAGATTTGCAGCGTTTTGTCATGGGGCATTATCGGAGCTAGTCAATCCATATGGGATAAATGGATGTATATGTGTGTATTTATGCTTTACAGATGAAAATTACGATACCATTAGCATGAAGCTGGGAGGAAATAGCTAGCTACCTTGGTCGACATATAACAATGAAAATATAAGGAACTAACAGTCCAGTTTCTATGTAGTTGTTGTATCGCAGCTGGTTACTCACCTGAGGACGATTTACAATGTGCATGCTCATAGCTGACAATGTTTCCTGGAACTCAAAACGCCAAAGCAACAACACCATTCTACTTAGATAACCTAGTAGAGAGTTTAAGTCAAGGCAAGCTTACATAAAAAGTAACATGCTGAAAGGTAAGTTAGGTATGTACCTAGGATCTTCGACGCACGTGGAGATGCGTATCTTTCGATTGGCCAATGGACTAGCCTAGAAGTGGAACTCAAAGCCCCTCTTCGGCTCCATATGCGTACAGGATACAGGGAGCAACCTGGTACTTTCTTCCAATGACGAAACTCGAAGCTCGGCAGAAGCTGAGACTCCCATTCTATCTATACTGGGCAGCTTGCTGCTTCATCCATCCACACTTTTTCTAGCACGACGTTCTTCGGGCAGTCTTTCTATTTCCTCTCCACAAGCTTGATTAAACCTGGTCTATTCTCCCTTTCATGCGCGCTCAATTGCATACCGAGTCCATTACTCTGTTCTGCGCCTCATAATGCGATTTGGGAAGGCTCTTCGGGAGGCGATCTACCCACCATGGAGGGACGAATACATTGATTACGCCAAATTGAAGAGCATGCTCCGAGAGAATACGCGTGAGGATGATGACGTGCCTTGGACCGAGGAAGACGAGAACCGCTTCTGCGACGAAATCTTCAATGTCCAGCTTGACAAAGTCTCGCAATTCCAAGCCAAAACGGCAGCAAGCCTACAACAGCGCGCTGATGCCGCCTTCGAGAAGCTCCGCGATCTTGCGCCCTCCGACGACAAGTCCAGCAGCGGCATCGCGACTTCACTCCTGGAAGAGCTCCGCGCCGAGCTAGACGCCATTGTCAACGAAGTGAAGAGGCTGAAGAAATACAGCAGTCTAAACTACACTGGCTTTCTCAAGATCGTGAAGAAGCATGACCGGAAGCGCGGTGGTCGGTACAAGGTCCGTCCCATGATGCGTGTGAGCTTGGCTGAACACGGCCTCAACTCGGAGCAGGGGTATTCGCCCCTCCTAAACAAGCTTTCTCTCATGTACTACGCCATCAACCAGACTCTCGACAAGGACAAGCAGCAGTATCCCCTAGACCTCGAGAATCAGGAGGAATTCCACAATGGAGAGCGCTATACTGCCCATAAATGTAAGCTACCTGACGTTATCACGTCATGTCCAGGCTAACGAAGGAGTACAGTCTGGGTGCATCCCGATAACCTCCTCGAAGTGAAAACCGCAATCCTACGACATCTTCCGGCACTAGTGTACAGTCAACAATCCGCTAAGGAATTGGACGGTAATCAGGACCCGAAGATCACCTCGCTATACTTTGACAACTCCAAATTTGATCTTTATGGCAAGAAAGTCAATCGCCAAACCGATGCGTCCTCGGTGCGACTTCGCTGGTACGGTCAGCTGAACGAAACGTCAGAAATCGTGCTCGAGCAAAAGATTATATATCAGGACGGCACTAGCGAGGAGAAGAAATTCAATATCAAGGACAAATACATCAAGCAGTATCTCGATGGGGAATACAAGATGGAGAAATCAATTCAGAAGATGGAGAGGCAAGGGCAGCAGAACGACTCGATTGATTCTTTCAGAACTACTGCCGAGGAAATCCAAAGCTTCATTGTCGCCAACAAACTTGAGCCGGTCATGAGAGCCAACTACACACGCACGGCGTTCCAAAAGCCTGCTAACGACCGAGTGAGGATATCTATTGACACCGACATCGCTTTCATTCGCGAAGATACCTTGGACCACGATCGACCGTGTCGAGATCCCGCCGAATGGCATCGAACAGACATAGACAACAGCAATATGACATACCCCTTCAAGAATATCAACCAGAGCGAAATCTCCAAATTCCCCTACGCCGTGTTAGAGATCAAGTCGAAAGAGGAGGAAGGCCGCAAGCGTCCTAGGTGGATAGACGACCTAATGGCGTCTCATTTAGTCTATGCACAACCGAAATTCTCTAAGTTTGTCCACGGTGTGGCATCGTTGTTTGAAGACTACGTGAACAATTTGCCCTTCTGGTTAAGTGACCTGGAGACAGACATTCGCAAAGACCCCCAGCAAGCTCATGAGGAGGAAGAACAGAGGCGGGCTCGGCAGGCCGAAGATGCGCAGGCGGTTGACACTCTTCTTGGAACAAGTGCTAAACGCGGCTCCTACAAGCCGGTTGCTAGCTCCCCTGTCGCGAAATCCTACCTCTCTGAGCGTGCTGCTTCTGAAGCGAGGACTACACGCCCCGTCAATGAGACTGGCGATGGGACTGGTGAGGCTGATGATGAATATGGCGATTCCGAGTCACCAGACACGAAGCGCAACTACGGCACACTTACATCAGTCTTTCCGGGCTTCACCTTATCTCGCTATGGCCGGAGGAAGAACCAAAGAGATCAGCTGCCCGAGGGTGTAACCAAGCCTGAGGTTTGGCTGAAGAATGCGGGGCCGCTGCAGATCGAACCGAAGGTGTGGCTCGCGAACGAGCGGACTTTTTTGAAATGGCAGCATATCTGTGTGCTGCTTGGCAGTCTAGCACTCGGACTGTACACGGCGGCAGGTGAGGACAGAGTGGCCGAGTGCATGGGCATCGCCTACATCGCGATCGCGGTTCTGGCAGGGCTCTGGGGCAACACGATGCTTCACCGGCGGCGCACAATGATAGTAGAGCGCAGCGGCAAAGATTTTGATAACATGATTGGGCCCCTCGCTATCAGCGTCGCACTGATGATCGCGCTAATATTGAACTTCGTATTTGCAGTAAGTCAGCTCTTTAGTCTCAACCATATTGCGTACTACACACGGCAGCAGACGATTAACATGGGCGCAGTATCGAAATGCACTCGGCAGGTTTAATAGCACGCTACACAACGAGATGCAAGCCGCATTCATTGGTGAGCTCTTGTAGATGACTGGGTACCGGGTAGGATTCCGAATAGAACGCACGCACTATCGAAAAACTGTGGCTGAGACACGTCCCTGAGCATATATATTGGTTAGTTTAAAAAGGGAGGTTCAAAATTCTATTGACTACTATTATTGCTGCAGAGCATACTTCGACAGTGTAATAGTAAATAGTCCTCACGAGAATATATGCATTCCATAACCAATCCTGCTCTAGAGTCCAAGTTTAGATCCACCATTGCGTGGTTCAAGTGTGTCCACACACTTTAAATAGGTAACATATCGATGAAGGGGGCTAAGAGATATGGAACCCGACGAATTCTCATTCGCAGCGCCTAAGTCGAGGCGGTGCTGTGGTTATTAGTTTAGCATATACATAACCGGTATACTCCAATTAGGTACCAAGCTCCAGCTTTGAGCGTGGTGACATATATATATGCGTATGTCTTGGTGTTTTACACTAAGGTAAGTCTGTACCTACCTACAGCCTAAGTATGGGGTGGTAAGAATAAAGCGTGGACAAATGGCAGACGAGCATTTCGACTTAACCCGTTGTTTCAGCTTTGCACTCCCCAATGTCTGGATGTGCAGCGCTGGAAGATGACACACATGCAGCTCCCCTAACAAGGTACTTTGTATTAGTTGCCTGCGCATTACGATTCGTAGCTTCACTGGCTGTGAGGCCACCAATTGGCTACCCGACGTCAGGTACACCGCAGTTATGCTAGTTAAAGTCCAGGCTAGGCCCAAGTGCATGGACGCACGGTTGCTCTTCGCCGTCCATCTTCAACTAACTACCTACCTATTCTTAATGTATTTATTCCATGCGCCTATCAAGGCTTTTGACACTCGAGTTCGAAGTACAGTACAACTGTACTATAATAGCCGCCTACCTAGGTAGCATTTGTCCATCTAGTCTGATTCTTCGGGTCGATCCACCATTCAGTCACTTTTGTTCATCGTCGCCAGTACATACCTCTAATTCAAACACCTCTAATTGTTGACATCCTCACTTATTACTTACCAGTACTTACTTATCTACTTACCTAAAACACTCACTCCAAACTGAGTTAATACAGTCTGTCGCTCACTGAGACACTGTCTAATGTAAACAAGAACCTGAAATAGCCATTTCTTCCCTACTGCTTCTTCAGCATACCGCAGATACCACGTCTGTCATACAGCACTCGGCTTTCGTGTTCGCTGTTCCTCGGGCGGTGACCATCACTGCCCAGCCACAACCATTGACGCGTGTTCGCCTCCCCCACCGATGATGATTACGAGGCATCTCACACTCAAATGTTTCCTCCAGACTCGGACCACTGATCCGTCCTTCGCCCATGCCCATGCCCAAATGCCCGAATGACCGCATCGCCGCGACGCAAGCATGACCGAGCAGCCTAAGAAGAAGGGTTTCTGGAACAACTTATTTCGCAGTCGCAGCAACGCCCAGCCGGGCGATAGGCTGGTGGTACGTTTCCTTCCTCTGGCCTTGTCCATAAGTGCGGCTAAGCTATGTCCGTGCATAGCGCTCACCGAGACCGAACAGGAACCGGAGGGGTCTCCGAGGAGGACGAGTGATGGCGATCTGCTGGCGCGCCGCCGCGGTGACATCACCGGCACGCGCCGTCGACCGCGGCGTCCCGACCCACGTGATTCCAAGGGGAAGGGTCGCGAGCAGTTGAACGGACATGTCTACGAGCAGCTGCCCCTGACTGAGTGGCCTCCTTCCGGCATGTCCATCGACGAGGAGCTCACTCTCGGTCAAGCTATGGAACTCATTTCGAGGGGTGTGCCTACGCATAAGGGTCATAAGCGGCCGATCACGCACGCATCGGACCACTACTACGGCCTATATGCGACGACTGCTGGAAACCACGGTGACGAGAGCGACGCTGTTGACCAGCACAACGCCATGACGCAGCTGATGAGTCTACGAGTCCAAGGTTCGGGACCGCCCACTGCCCCCTGGGAAACGCTGGAGCAACCGAGCTTCGCCTTTGGAGTTGGCGCCCGGCCTGGCACCATCACCCTAAATGCTTGGGTAGGCCGGTCGAGCATCATGCCGCCTATGATAGCGTTGCGCGATCCGGGCATGGCGCCGCGCGAGGTCGATCTCACGCAAGTTTTTAAGCGGCTGAAAGACCTCGAAGCTGGGCTAGAGGACGATGATCAGGAGCTCATGTACCAGCAGCTGTACAAGCGATTCCTACGAGACCCGGACAAAACATCAAGCCCACATAAACGCATGGAGCAGCAAATCACGGATCTCGTCATGTGTCTATCCGGCGTCGATTGGATTGACTTCACGAATCCCAAGAATCAGGTCGTTACAAAGTTCATTTACGACACGAGCCCTGAGAGCCACGACCAATACCTGAAATTCTGCTACCAGGTGCTGCTTAGCCTGGAGCTCGAGCTACGAATTAACTCGAGATTACATACTGATTGGGCTAAGGAACGCCTCATGGGACAGATTCCGCCCAAGATTCAATGGAACCTAGCTCTGGCGAGGCGTTGGAGGGATAATATACGCATTGAGCAGTATGGCGCCACTGCCGAACAGATCAGGCTACGGTTCAAGCTGAGGAAGCGCCAAACCAGGATGCTCAAGCGCTTTGCGCAGATGATGAAGTGGTCCAATCTCACGGAGACGCTAGACGTGCTCAAGGAACGCGATGCCGAGGGAAGTCTACTCACAATCAGTTCTCACACAATGGCCTTTTTCAGTGGATTGGTGCTGCCTGGTGTAAGTAGAACCGTCCTGTGATGTAATGTTCAACACCTATCGTTCCGCTTATCAACGATCATATTTCTTCATGACAACAGGACACGCTAATCTGGTTTATAGCCTACCTTCCCCTTTCTGATGATGAACAGCCTGATCGATATCGATCCTGACAAGGCGACGGATCATCTTGCACTTCTGACTCACTTAAATCCAAACTGCGGGTTTCAATATCGTAATAGTTATACGTATTGGACGTCAACCAGCATCGTTGGAAAAGTTCTTGCGCCGACGTGCCTCGAGGTTGCTGGCTGGGTTGGCCCTGCCCGTCCTACTACTGACCTGGGGCGCTCTCAAATTGCGCTGATCCGTGCCCGCAGGTCGCGCCAACGCATGACGCCCGAAGATATGGCTACGATGAGCGAGCGTTGCGATCCTCTTGGTCCGGCTGCGGAGGTCTATCCCGTGAAGGAGTATGAACTGTTGACTCCGGATAGCGACAATATTGTGGACACGGTCCGCATCGAAATGCTCAATCTGAAGCCACTGGCCGACGGGCAGGAGACGGGGCCGAGTTGGTTCGACGCCAGTATTCAATTTGCCATCTCTGGTGTGAGCTGGCCGCTGCGCCTGAGTTATGACGTGTGCTTCATCCATGCGTGGCCGTGCTCGGACGGCCCGCATCCTCTGTTCTTCGACTACGTTCACACGGTCGTGAGAGTCGACGAGGTGGTAGAGATCACGGACTGGGTGAAACCGCCCCCGCACCCGGCCAACGGGAGTGGGAGCTTGAAGGACAGGAGCGCTGTATCGACGCCGGTCGGTGGGAGCGGCAGCAATAGTCAACAGCAGCAGCTGTCTCACAAGCATATACCACAAGAGACGGATGATGCCGAACGAGTTCTCGTCGTCGAGGCATTTGGTGTAAAGGATAACGAAGTCCTTGCCCGGGCCTGGTGCTCACATTGGGGATTAAGTGCCGTCGTGGCAGATATTGGGAAGACATGGTAAGTCACCATGATTTTCCCTAGCTTATAGTCTCATCGAGCTTGGCGTGAGGAATTTCGTGCTAACGATAGCGTTTCTTCGATAATTTAGTATGGCGTGTGCCATCCGTGAAGCCTATGCTGCGGCCCTGACGGTCGTCGTACTTATTGAGGAAGAGCTTGACGTGGATTAGGGCTAATGCCAGTAAAGGGACGCCGTGTAATGATTTATGACCGCCGGTAAAGGAATGGCATATTAGGAGAACGCCACGATACATTCGATGGACATGCGACAAGTAATGACATAGAAGCATGACAGGTTTGCGATATCGCATTAAGGAAGAACGCCGGAGAATGGAGTTATTGGTTACGCTCTCTTTTATTGGTATCGTGCTACAGTACCTACGATTATACCCACCTGTTCGATTTTATAAACTGGCACCGGCGACGGAGAGAAAAAAAAAGATTTTCTTGGTGCTGATTGAGATAACAATTATTAATACAGTTCGCTTAATGCATCGTGAAACGTTTCTTCCTGCAATAGTTCGTCGCAAAGGAACTCACGATAACAGACTATGTGGGTGAGAAAGTGGAAAAAGCGAAAACCGGATGATCGGCACGTTGGCGCAGGAGATAGGCGTTCTGACCTGGGATCATTGCCTACTGTATATGATAGATAGGGACGTGCCAAATCATCGTGAGAAGATCTGTGACTTACTCTTACATGTCATCCCACGCGCACCCCGAACACGGACGGACCCCCCAGCTAAACAGGCTCTAGCTACCCTAGACCAGGGCGGAGGTCTCGCCTGATCAACTTGGCGAAATCACATTTGCTCGCATTTTGCTCCTCTATTTTTATTCGTTTCTCCGCTCTTGTGCGGTACTCCTACCTGGGCATGATCCACTGCAGTGCTTCCTAAAAGAAAAGTCTTCGTCTTTCGTAGTAATAATCGGAACGGGCGGTCACGATGTTTCTCCAGTAGGCATGATGGTGGTGTGGTGTGAAAAGCTCTCTCATCGTCTTTAGTGGGGTAAGGATTTGGTCTCGACCCCAACTTTCATGATAGCGGGAGTGCTAGTGTGGTTAAGAGCTCGACTATCCATGATCATCCCACGATTAGCGTATACCCTTGATGAAAAACCTGGGAAATACCTGGATTCTGCCCCGGACATCGCTGTAGATTAAGTTGTGTAGGTACATCGACTGCCCTGGGAGTGCCTAGATGCCCCTCTCAGAGGGGTCCCCCTATTCCCACACTATCTGAATAACCCCACCTCGGCTCCCCCACCTTGTGACGACACTTGCGCTTTGCCCCTCCAAGAGTGCTGCTCGACGATCCCTCTGCCATAGCTCCTAGGGCTTCTACTAGTACAGCTCCCACCACAGCTCTTCTTACACAGTGGGCTTGTCCCCAGTTTGCTTTGCCAGCAGCTAGAGAAAAAAATCTAAATACAAACACCCTTCGTAAGAAAGCTTGTCGGTTAGGTTCTCCGCTGCAATTTATTTTAATCACCTCTCGCTGTCGACTGAAACCAAAACCTGAGCAAAAGCTCCGTCCTTTGCTAGTCAGTCAGTCCCAGCTTGCCCTGACCTACAGTATCTAGCCCTGCTGACTTACACGATAACCAGGAAGAGGGAGGAAATCTCGAACCCTGCATACCGACCAAAGATAGACGGACAGCTTACCGCATGACGAAAGACTGGTCTAGGGCCTGAATAAGCCGCCACGGAAGCTTCCCTCAACCACCCACTCGTACCAGACACGCAGAATTTCACGCAGCGAGTACGCACTGCCTCGTACCTGGTCACCACACACCGAACGCCATTGGACACCGGCAACCATCGTCGTGCAGTCCGCCTTCCCTGCCGGCCCCCTCACTTACCATCATTACGCCTGTGGCTGTTGTGCTTGGTGCGTTTCACTTCCTAACATGGAGTAAGTCGTGAAAGCGTGTCGATGATCCCAGCTCTACTATCCCATACCGTATACATACCTTGCTGTACACCTACCTACCTTGATGTACCTTTGTCCTTGTTTGCTATAAAAGCCCTTTGTCCTGTGTACGAGTCAACACGCGGATCCTTGGGTAATCTCAGAATAAACCCTTGAAATCATACCAGCAGTGTTTTGACTAGCTATTCTAACGTCCAATGGCTTTTGATAGTACTCGTAACATAATCCACGTCGAGAACAATGTGCGTGCGCCCTCTGATATCGAGCCCTTCTTCTCAAACGGGCCGTACTGCTGTTGCTTAGAGACGCAATTTCGGAATTATGGATTGACGCTCTATGTCGCTGTAGGATCACTATATAGGGATTGATGTTGGTACGGGCTCGGCCCGTGCATGTCTCATTGATTCCTCCGGAGACATCAAGGCCCTTGCCTCCGAAGCTATCAAGCTCTGGCAACCTCAGACCGGCTACTATGTAAGCAATCCGGAGCCCTCCTTCGACTTGGCACAGGAACTTCCTGCGCTAACGATTTACCGCAGGAACAATCCACGACAGACATTTGGCACTGTATCTGCCATTGCGTTCAGCGGGTCGTTCACCAGTCCGGCGTCGACAGTTCTCTGATTAAGGGAATCGGATTTGATGCGACTTGCTCGCTGGCTGTATTCGCCCACGACACCGACGAGCCTGTCCCCGTTACCGGACCTGACTTTGAGAATGATGGTAATGACCGCAACGTTATCCTATGGCTAGACCATCGACCCGTGGAGGAGACCGAGAAGATCAATGCCACAGGCCACAACTTGCTGCGCTATGTCGGTGGCAAGATGAGCATAGAGATGGAGATTCCCAAGGTCCTCTGGCTCAAGAACAATATGCCCAAGGAGCTCTTCGACCGCTGCAAATTCTACGATCTAGCGGACGCCCTGACCCACCTGGCTACAGGCAATGAGGTCCGTAGCTTTTGCAGCACCGTCTGCAAGCAGGGATACGTCCCCGTTGGCGTTGATGGCAGTGTGAAGGGTTGGCAAGAGGACTTTTACCACTCTATCGGTCTCAGCGATCTGGTGGAAGACAACTTCAAGCGTATGGGAGGTGTCAACGGGGTGGTGAGCCTATTTACTTCAAGTTTAGCCATGACGAGAGTTGGTTGCTAATCTGGGACGCAGAATGGCAAATACATGAGCGCTGGAGAGCTAGTAGGCACGCTGTCGGAAACTGCAGCCAATCAGCTCGGATTGCCCGCTGGAATCGCAGTGGGCAGTGGTGTCATTGACGCCTATGCCGGCTGGATTGGCACGGTAGGAGCTAAAGTCGACACGCAATACGGCCACGCAGATGAGACGCACCCCGCGAACGACCTAGCTCAGGCCTCGACGCGACTCGCCGCCGTCGCCGGTACCTCGACCTGTCACTTAGCCATGTCGGAGAAACCCGTGTTCGTCAACGGTGTGTGGGGACCGTACCGTGATGTCCTCCTTCCGGGTTTCTGGCTGGCAGAGGGCGGTCAGTCAGCTACGGGAGAGCTTTTACGGCACGTTATCGAGACGCACCCGGCGCATAAGGACGTCATACCTCTCGCAGAAGCGATGTCTATGAATATCTACGATTATCTGAACGTTCACCTCAAAGAGTTAGCCGAGAAAGCCGCGGCGCCGACGGTATCATATCTTGGTCGACACTTCTTCTTTTACGGTGACTTATGGGGTAATCGGTCACCCGTTGCGGATCCCAACATGAAGGGCGCAGTGATTGGTCTCAGCTCCGACTCTAGTGTAGATGGCCTAGCACTCTACTACTATGCTACGATGGAGTTTATCGCGCTGCAAACGCGTCAGATAGTGGAAGCCATGAATAAGGAAGGACACCACATCCAAACGATATTCATGTCGGGCAGCCAATGTCAGAACGAGATGCTTATGGATCTCATCGCCACCTGTTGCGACATGCCTGTGCTCATTCCACGATACGTTCACGCGGCTGTTGTACACGGAGCTGCCATGCTTGGTGCTAAAGCAGCCAGCGCAGACCAAGACGGAAAAACGGAGAATCTCTGGAGCATCATGGACCGCATGAGCAAGCCTGGCCGGCTTGTAAAGCCAGGGAAGGACGTGAATGAGAAGAAACTCCTCGACACTAAGTACGAGGTCTTCCTCGATCAATGCCGCACCCAGCAGGATTACCGCAAGAAGGTTGATCAGGCGATTAACGATTGGGCTGCTAAATAAAGGGGGTAGACAGGTTGCGTTGTATAGAACTAAAAAGGGGACCTTCTGCGATGCTGGTTAGATTTGCGCGGATTGAATTAGCGGTGGTCAGCAGGCGCTATTGGTACATACCTAGATAATATACTATAGGTTGTATGGCTAGAGCTACCATAAGAGTACAAATATTCGTACTTTGCACTTTGATGTTGAACTACATTTGTGAATCAATGTCTAGGTACCTAGAATCATATACATGAGATGGAGTAGTAAGATCTCGGTAGATAAAGGTCAGCGGATGCTCCAACTTTACAGTGGAGACAAACGCCTAGAAGTGAATTTATAGGCTTTAGAATGGGTTTGCTATGGTCCGTGCACGCGACTAGCTGACCTTAGCTACGGAGCTATCCCCTGCTATGTTGATTGTTTTCTTTCAGCCTTGTCCTCAAATTTCTGAACCAGGCTGCTAGCTGCCGGAGACTTCAAGAAAAGAGAAGCAGTGGTACCTAGGTCAAGGTAGAGCTAGCTCGCTAGCTTTTGGTACCTGGTTAATCACTACCAACGTTACTTACCGGTCTCTCGTTTCCTTTTGCGCAATTGCAACGCGTCACGTCTCATTCCAACCTACTCTCCGATCTCCCTGTGCAAGGAAACGACCCAATTCGACCCAGGTAGAAACGATCGCATCGCAGTCATGTCTCTCTTTGGGCAGCCCCAGGCTAGCCAGCGGCCACCGAGCTTGTTCGGAAATCCTGCTGGTCAGCAACAGCCGCAGCAGACGACTGGTGGCACGCCGAGTTTGTTTGGTAATTCTACTGCGCAGAATCAGACGCAACAAGGCGGTACACCGAGCCTATTTGCATCTTCCGCCGCGAACGCGAATACGGCGCAGCCGCAACAACAGCAGCAGCAGCAGACACCGAGTTTATTTGGAAACCAGCCGGCGCAGAATATGCAGCAGCAGCCTTCAGCTGCTGGTACTGGGACTGGTGGGTTTGGCTCGATACTTGGGAACACGGCGACACAGCCGCAGCAGCAGACACAGCCGCAGGGTTTTGGCTCAATACTTGGGAATACGGCCACACAGCAGCAACAGCAAACACAGCCGCAGGGCGGTAGCCTATTCGGCGGCATGAATGCTACGACGCAACAACAACAGCAACCACAATCAAACCTGCTCTCGAGCTTGGCCGGACAGCAACAGCAACAACAACCTGCCGCATCGACCAATGCTGGCCCGCTTCCCCAAGGAAATACAACCGGCTATTTCGACAGCCTCCTCGCGAAGAGCAAGAAGCAGGCCCAGGGCGAATCTCCTCTCGAAGATCTGCCTAGTCTGCAGCTTGGATTGGGCGATCTTCGGCAACGTCTCCGGAAACTCGGGCCCCAGTCAGATCCTCTTCGGCATGGCAGGGCTCAACATATGCTCGCCGCCTCCGGTGTGGACCCCGGTGCTGCCGTGAAAGATCTGAAATACTTCAGCGCCCAGTTCGCTGGTCGTGTTGAGCGACCCGCTCCCGCCCCTGCTGCGTCCGAAATCGATGTCGAAGCGTACCTCGCGAATCTCCAATCGAAGACTACATTGAGTATGATTGCCGACGGACTGGAAAGATCAACTAGAGATTTTGAAAACTTCTTGGAGGATAACATCACAATGGAGTGGGATGCGCAAAGAAAGCGTATCTACGAACATTTTGGTATCAAGTCAAGGGATGAGGGATCAGGTGATCATAGCACGGGAATGCCAGCTAGGGAACAATCGGGAGGGTTCGGGCGATCAAAAAGAAACCCTAAGGCTTCTCGAGCTGCTACACCTAGCGCCAAGGGCAGTGCTTTTGGCCGCTCAGCCCTACAGAAGTCGGTTATTGGAACGCCAAGTAAAATCGGCCCTCACCAACCCGAGTTCAAAGACGTTGAGGATGCTGCGGGAAGCCCACCGGCGGCGGCTCCCAACGGCTCATCCATCGATGACCGGTTTATCAGAGAGAAGCAAGGTAAACTCGCAGCACGCATCAAAGACCTTAACCTGGCTCGTCTGGAGAAGGCACCGTACCCGATCCTTCATGAGCTTGCTGAAGTCGAGAGCAAATCAGGTGATAGACATGCCCAGCAGCTTGTTGATGCCTATCACGCTGCCATGTCTATCGTTGGTGAGAACCCGGACGCCGAGACGTTTGCAGGAGATGCTACAGCTAGAGAGCGACAATTCAAGGAAAATTACCTTGACCTGAACGAAAAGTCCGCTGGCTCCTTGCAGATGCGAAGAAGAATACTCGATGGTGCAAATCGCTTCTTGGAGAAGAAGTTCTTCCAGGAGGTCGAGAATGTTATTGCTAAATATCCCCGAGAAGCTGCCCTTGGAGGGCGACCGGATGTTATCAGCAAGATACAAGCCTATGTGCGGTTACGCAATGCTAGGCGAGACCTTGTCCCTGATAATATCGAGCTTCAGCAGGATTCAAACGGAGAATTTGTTTGGGCCATAGTGTTTTTCCTGTTACGGTCTGGTCACATTTCCGAGGCTGCACAATATGTTAAAGCGCAGTCTACGGTCTTCCGAACTATTGACAGGACATTCGCTTCTTATCTCCTAGAGTATGTGGCTAGCCCTGAGAGACGGCTAAGACGCCAACTACAAGACCGGTGCAATAATGAGTACAACCAAAGAGCACGCAACGCCCCCGAAAATTCCATCGACCCGTACCGAATGGCATGCTATAAGGTCATTGGACGATGCGATGTCAGTAACCGCAGTCTCGAGAACCTGAACACAGAAATCGATGACTGGGTCTGGCTTCAATTCAACCTTGCTCGTGAAAACGATAAATCAACCGAAGTGGCTACCGAATCTTATGGGCTACAGGACCTTCGAGCTAGTATTCGAGAGATTGGACTTAAGCATTTCCCCAAGAATCCTACTGAAGATACTAATGGCACCTTTGGCATGTTTTTCTATTTGCAAATATTGGCTGGCATGTTTGAGCAAGCTATATCATATCTTTACACTTTCTCCTACGTGGATGCCATTCACTTTGCTATTGGTCTCGAGTACTACGGTCTCCTTCGACCAGCAGACCCGTGGACTACTTCGGACACGCTTCTATCCCATGATACTCGCTCGAAGCCACAGCTAAGCTTTGGTCGGATGTTAGGATACTACACAAGAGACTTCCGCGCAGCGGACGTGAACTCTGCTGTGGACTATCTCACCCTCATCTGCCTCAATGCTGATTTGGATGGAGAAGCTGGGCGTCAGCAGGCGGAGCTATGTCACGTAGCCCTGCGGGAGCTCGTGTTAGAGACGAGAGAGTTCAGCAAATTAATTGGTGACATTAGACCAGATGGGCGCCGTATTACCGGGCTCATTGAAGAGCGCGGTCCTCTCATAGGGTTACGAGAAGAAGATGAATTTGTCAGGACGGTTACTCTACAGGCAGCTCGGTTTGCTGACGACAATGGGCGAACAACTGATGCTGTGCTGTTGTATCATCTTGCTGGAGACTACGACACTGTAGTTACGATTGTCAGTCGTGCTTTGAGCGAGGCAATTTCACTCGAGATTGGGGAGGACCCTATGCGTCTCATGCCTGTCAAACCGCGTGCAGTGGATGGGTCGCCGGAGGCACAACCGGGCAGCAGCTTGAGTCTCGCATCTTTGGATGATCCTATCCAGCTCGCCTACACTATGATGTCCATGTACGAGAAAGATGCCATGTTCTCGACAAAGATCCAGAGCCAGAACCGAATCGCCTGCCATCTTCTGCTGCAGATGAGCGATATCAAGAGCCTAGTGGAAATCGGCCAATGGCCCGACGCGTTGGATGTAAGTTTCACGATGACGATTTGTTATTTCCCCCCCTTCCTGGACGATGCATTAACTGGCGTTTTTAGAAAATCCGCGCGCTCGAGATCCTTCCATTAGATGCCGGTGGCGACGCGGCTAAGGTCCGCCATTACGCTTCCAAGTTCTCGGGGCTCTCGCAGGCGGTGGCGATCAACGTGCCGAACTTGCTGATGTGGTCCATCACGTGCTGCATCCGCCAGCGGGAGCGGCTCATGACCGGGCAGTTCAGCGGTAACGAAGGGTCGGCGCGGCAGATGTGTGATAATCTCAAGCAGATGAGTATCGACCTGACCACGTATACCAGCCAGCTGCGGTACAGGTTCCCGCCGCTTCTGCTTGAGGCGCTGGCTAGGGCGTCTGCGGATTAATAGGGGAGAGGACTTAATTCCTGTTGAGCTGGTTGTCAGGGTCTGGCTTTGAGGGGAGAATAGCGGATGTTAAGTAGGCACTTGTAGTACAATGTAATGATTACTTACCATGGACCAAGGGGTTGCTTGCTTCGCGAAAAATAGACTATGATATTGTTTGATGTAGGATTAGAGCGCCATGTAAGTAATGATGAAGCTAATAATTTGACTGTTTGGAGAATTGTCTTCGAAGCAAGGTGATATATGATATTAGGAATTCTAATCGAGGGATAGCCGGTCAGTTCATATTCTTCGTCCCCCTGAAATGGTCATGAAAAAGGGCCGATACTGGCCAGGTCCAGTCCGAATCAGGATCATGTAGACAATACTTCATCGCTCTTGAACTAAGATGTCTTATTTATTACAGTTGGTTGTAAAACTGCTGCATCTACTAAGGTTTTACACACCGTAAGTTGACACTTCTGCATCCCGCGGGAGGGTAGAATAATACATGCCGCCTTTATAGACCCTTATCATGGCCATTTTATATGCAAGTCAGGGGGGGTGCCAAGAACGGCCGAGTCGACAGGGTTGCACGTTCCAAAACTATCAATTTTGTACTGCTTAGCTGAGTCGTTCTGCTCTCGCTCCGGCACGCTCCATGACTCGGAATCATGCAGGCCCCACTGACACGCCAGAAAAACACTGCTTGGACCCTATCTCGCCTGTGGTACCGATCCATTTCGTGCGACATCCCACAAGTTCGCATCCTGACAATCGGTCTCCAGTCTCCAGTCTCACTCGATCGATTCCGCTGTCCCCGTACGTCCCCAGTCGGGCCTGGCCCGTCGAATTCGCCAATCTAGTGCCGCTGCTACTCTATCTAGCGTCGCATTTCGTCCACAAACCCCCCATCTCACCCCATCAGCCCCCATTCAGCCCTACCAGCCAGGTAGGCAGGCAGGTCCAACGCTTCGATTCGATTCGTCGACGCATCCTGTATCGTGCCGTCTCCCGTGCCGCCTCTACATGGTGCCATTCATGACAGTGTCCATGTAGCTGGGAACTCAGCTCTGCAGGTAGGACACAGGACTGGATCCTGCACAGTGGATTCAGGTGCTGCGGTTGCGCGACGAGGAATACCCAACTCTACCAAACTACTACTACGACTACCGCGTAGTGTACTGTTATCTACATTTCGCTTGCTGGGCACAAGCCTAGATATACCGACGCCTGTGTATACTGTGCGGTGTGGAAGCGTACGCCAACGGGGCGTAGATCCATTAATCAACCTGTCAATCAGCCTTCTATCATACATCCGTCCACTCACATATCTATCAACACCACCACCTTTGTGGCTGGCCGGATCCCCGGTCCCGATCCCGACCCCTGTATGTTTTACAGGGCGTTAGGTTAAGTGAGGTGAAGTAAAATTCATGGAAGCGAATGAGAGTCGACCGGTCGTGTGACGTGACGGGGACCTGCAATACGAATACCCACGTTACCTGTCTTCTATCTTTGTTCCTTGTTACTATTATATAATAATGCTTCCCTCCACTTCGTTATCCTCGTCTGCTACCCACCGCCTTGCCCCCACGCCTACATCCACCCCCTTTTCTACTACCTCTACTACGACTACCACCCCCGGTAACGCCACTGCCCCCACTGAGTCCAACTTCAACCATCATCATCCAGCTTCTACCCCTACCAGCCTTACTGCTCCTGCTGTTGGTGCCACTGCCGCGGCGGCCATCTATCCCTCTACCACCGCATCGGATCTCGGAGCTGGGCCCACTACCAATGACCCAAGTCTCTACAAGCGTGGTCCGTCCTCGTCTCTCGATGGCCAATCCCCTGATTCGTCTGCCTCGCTACCCGGGGCCCGAGACAATGTCTCAGCCATTCCCCAGGACCAGCGCACTAAGAAACGACGTACCGGTGGCCCTGGGTCGAGAGGCGTCGCCAATTTAACCCCTGAGCAGCTAGCTAAGAAGCGGGCTAATGGTAGGCTAAACTTCCTTTTATATCCTCGTTCGTGTAACCGTCACACTGCATTATCACCATTGTCATTGCTCACTTGTACCAAATGCTGCCGCTGTCACTTGTGATGTCGTTGCTGTGTGAAAATGCCCGCACGGGCTGTATCTATATATTCATCCATAAGTTGGATTTTAGTGTCCTCTTATGAAACCCCCGGATCCGTCGATAAATGACAGCATCTGACCTAACCATGCTAGATCGAGAGGCGCAACGAGCTATACGGGAACGAACTAAGAATCAGATCGAAGCCCTCGAGAATAAGATACGCGAATTGCAAGCCCAAAAGCCCTATCAGGAGCTCCAAAAGGCCATCCGTGAGAAGGAGGCTGCCGAGGCTCAAATTGTAGAGCTTAAAGCCCGCATGGCTTCTATTGTGGCCTTGATACAACCCATCTTGTCTAGTGATATAGGTATGTCAGCCCAGAGCCATAAAGTCACAGCACTTTAGCTGCCGCTTCCTCACGGTTGTGTTTCACTGACCTAGCTTGTTGCAGCTGGTGGTACTTTAGCCTCTCCAGTCCCAAACTATGAGTCTACGCAATGTGCTCAGCAGCAGCAGCAACACCAACAGCTCTCGCCTTACTCTGTTCAAAGCAGCTTGACCCCTGTAGCTGAATCGCCGCCGCAATCCTGTGTGGATTCATCCCGGAATAGTCAAACGCTACCCTATTTCAGTCCTAATTCCAATTTGGATGTTCGTCAAGCTAAGATACCAAACCAGCAATGGCCTGACCGCCCTCCGAACCTGAACATTGGTGGTGAACATCTCAAACTCGATTTCCTTCTCGATCCTTCACAGCGGCTAGACAGGATGCAGGCAGGCGCGAACGGAGCTCAGGATTCACCCGCTTATCAACATTTACCCATGAAACACGATTGGAGTGTGGCCTCGCATTTCGCACGTCACAATAACACACCTATGAGCAATGATTCCGCACTTTCGCCTCAGCCACAGCGGCACCAACCTATAGAGTACGCGCCTCAGGGACAAAATTCTACCCAGGCGCCATGGGTGGGTGTTGGTTCCCCGATTAAGCATGTTCCAGCGACCTGTCCCCTAGATCAAGTCCTTCTAGACTTCATGCAGGAACGCCGCCAACGCGCTGCTGAGGGTGTGACAGTAAGGGAGCTTGTCGGACCAACATATCCATCCATTATTTCATTACTTAATCCCGCCGATGGTTCGCGTTCACATCCAGTATCTAAGATCTTTACGGATATTTTATCAAAATTTTCCGCCATCTGCAGAGTGCCCGAGAAAGTTGCTGTTTTATACGTCATGTTTCTAGTCAGTAAGTCTTAACCTTTTTTTCTCCAATCCGGAAGAGTTCCAATGTTATCATGCATCTCGTTCTTACATGATTCTGTCTTGGAATCTTTGCATAATAACAAAACCTCTACAAATTTCGTTCCCCATGGCAGTTGCTGATTCTGGGTGTTGCAGTGCGGTGGCACATTAGCCCAACCCAAGAGAATTGGGAACTATTGCCTCCATTTGTACGGCCGTTAGACATACAGTACAGCACTCCACATCCTGCATGGATCGACTATATACCGTTTCCTGAGATGCGCGAGAAGTTTGTCCGTGAACACGATAGCCCAAAATTTCATTTCGAAGAGATATTCGTCCCTTATACGTTGACTCTATCCCTCAACTGGCCGTATGAAGAGAACGATGCTCTCATCGTCACCCCCGATGGTAGCGAGACTATCATTAACCCTGTTTTTCTGCGCCATTTGCTCAGGTTAGAGAACTGGACATTGGGTGACGCGTTCGACGAGGCTTTGCCCGCTCTCCGCGGCACGTATAACCTCAAGAACGACGGCAGTACACTGAGTCGAAGAGTCTCACATTAATGGATGAAATTTTATATGATATATGCTGGGTAACGAACCGGATTTCTTGTTTCTTTTGGATTGCATCTAGATATGATTGAATGGTTTCTCTCATTTGTTTGTGGCGTTTCAGGAAACTAGAAGTATAGTACGGGAAATGTCATTGTACCACTTTCTAAAGGCGCTAGGAGTATTGCAGAAACCGGCATATGAATTGGAGGAAAGCTACAGCCTGCTCATCTAGCCCTTCAAACGGAGCTCATGTTGTTGGAAAATGAACGTGTTATGCTTCGTTGTTAGCTGAGTATCTCTGATCTCGAGAAAGCCTGCATCTCGAAAATGACACAGGAATGGGATTTTATTCAGAAGGCTTTCTATGAGATTATTGTGTCAAGGGGCTTTCATTGGTGGTGTCCTTTGGATTGAACTCGAATCGAAATCTGAACTTAAATAGGGCGAAGATGAGGTTGGAAGTAATCTTGTCTTGTCTTGTCTTGTCCTATCTCTTAGGGGATTTAAAAGAATACGGGACTAGCACATACACACACATAGATATCTGCCTGCCTAAGGCTAGCTTATAAATGGTAACGAGCCTACACGCTTTCAACAGATATGCCTCCAGCACACAGGCCAAGTCGCTCACAGTAGTAAATATTCAGCAAGATAAACACCGTGTGTCAGAGGGAGAAGGGCATACTCGTTCCAGGGTGTGTTGTAGTGATATTATTACAAGAAATTCTCTACCCTATTAGGTAGCTAGCTAGTCTTGCGCACTCCTTTCTCTTCCTCCGCTATCCTCGCATTATTATTATTTTTACAATTCCCTCCCTGCCCCATCACGCCTCATCGATTAAATCATCAACTCCAAAGGTAAACGCAGTGATGCCGCTTCGCGGGCCACTGCCTGCGAAGAGTGTAGGCACACGGTCTCCGGGAAACGTCTGGAATTGCAGACTCTGGATGACGGGGTGATCTATACGCCTTCTCTCTGATGTAGGTTGTACATGTCTCGACAATGATCTAGAATTCGGCACCTCGTCGTTGGAATCCGGTGTCACCTCTGTGGATGCTAAATCGAGAACCCGGAGTCGCGAGCCCGTGCGCACTGAATACAGCGCAACGGTGCCTGGGATATCGTCATGGGCGGTCGCCACGACACCTGTGGGAGCGTCGTACGCGAAGCCGATGTCGATGTGTGCCGTATTGCGGTAATGCTCGAACTGGATCACAGGCTGGGCTATAGACCTGCTCGCGTGATCGGACCATGTCTTGTCCTTGTTCCTACCACTGCGCTCTGCCCTTTGGTCGTTACGATTTCGGCCCCTAAAATTGCGTCCCCTAGAGTTGCGAGCTCGGTTACGATCCTTCCTACTTATGTCTTCGTCTCTATCGTCGATATCGATTCTGTCACTGTCATCGCCTGCCTCCTGACACGTACGCGCAAACCGCAGATCATAGACTCCTAACTGATTCTTTAATCCAGCCACAAGAACCTGGTTTCCGCCGTCTAGACACTTCAGATGTGCGATGGCGGAAGGCAGCTTGAGGTACGACCATGTAGTGGATGGTGCACGTGTGTCAGCGGTGAACAGCGCCCCTGGGCGTCCGCCAAACCGCAAGATTTCTCCGTGGCTCGGATGGAAATCGATCGCGAAGACGTCGTAGAACAGTTCCCGCGGATAGGGCCATCTAGGTTCAGTCGAAGACCGTGCTTCGGGGGCGAACCAGGTTGAGGCTGGCAGGAGGCCGCGACCCCACTGCGCAATTCCTCGACTCGTGCCTACCGCACACACAGCTGATGAAGCTGCGGGCGCAGGCGCGACGCAGTGCGCTGCGTATTCTTTCTGGTTCCCATCTGCGCGTATTAGCAGGTTCAGACGATCCCCTGAGGCGTCAGATTAGCTCATTTGGATACAGAAGTGACAGGGTAAAGGAAATCGTAATGATAAATAAGTCGATTGAAAGTAAGGTAGGGCGTCAAAGAGGAAAAATAACATGAAAGTAGAGGTGAAGGAAAGAGTACTGTGATGACGAGCTTACTCGAAGGGACAAGCCAGCGTGGACGCAGGGGGTCGTCGCTGGAATCGTCATTCTTCGGCCAGAATGCCCTCAGGGAATTGGGGTTTTCGCAATCTCCGGGCTGTCGCGACGTCACAAACATGGCATTGCCAGGTGCAAAGTACTGGATATCTGAGATTTGTGGTATATGGTGCCCCTCCCCCGGCGGAGTATATCCTGGGATGCGGTAGTTGGCTAGGAGGCGCTGGTTGAGACTGTAGCACGAATAGAGAGGGGACAAATTAGTCAGTGTTTCGTTGATTTTGGCTGAGTATGAGCTGAATAGTGATATTAAATTGAGCGGCGCTTTGCGCATGGGAATACTTACCGCCCATTCTTGTCTCGCGGGAGGTATGTTGAAAGCAAAATGTCCTCGGTCGGAGCTATGAAGACAGTCTTAGTGTTATACCATCGTTGGCGATGACGGCAGAAGAAAGAAAAGGGGTCTTCTAGTGACATACCAGCATACACATTACACATCCCAGTCTTGCGGTCATGGCCGGCTATGAACATGTGCTTCACCTGCATCGTTTGATCATGCGCTCCCGGGCCGAGCAGTGGAATACACCCTTTATGCTTCAGTCCCTCGACGAAACAAGCAGCCTGCATGTCATCCTCCATGGCCCCATACTCGCGAGCGAAGAAGCCGCCCGTCAACGGCTCATGGAGCACCCTTGCCCGCCTGATACGGGCCTTGGCGATGTTCAAGTGCTGCAAAGCGGCAGCGGCATCCTCATCGTGAAGCTTCCGCCTCTTGACGCTGTCAGAAGCCCAGGCAGCATTTGTAGGCGCCGTCTTACTATTCTCGACCTTGAAATAGCGGCGCTTCACGGCATCTTCGCAGGACGGTCAGCTTGTCTGGCTCCATAGCGCAGCCCGCATTTGCCAGCATAGTATGGCTGATGTGGATTACAAACCGTAATAGTACCCTGGAATATTCATGCCCGCGTGCTCATGGGCGAAGCGAAATGAGTTGGTATGGGCAAGTAGTTATGTGATCTCGTCAAGCGATGGTTGAAGATGCACTACTTCAATCGAGCATAACCAAAGCCTATGCAAAGGAAAAGGTAACTTGAATCGGTCATCGGGTAGCACAGTGTACAATATTTTGGGTACCCAGGTCACCGTTCACAAGTCAAATGGTCAATAGAAACCTTGAAGTGATAGATCAAATCCATTTTACCTAGTCCTTGGAAGAGAAAGCACGCCTATCAAAATGCGCAGACTATTGACACCCGACTTCAGGTGGTTATCATCCCGTAGATACAGCAGATATCCAGGTAGGCAAGAGCACCGGATCCACTAGTCTAACTCCCTCCACGAATAGAGATTGAATGTGATTCCAATAGTTTCAGAAAGGTCATTTCATTGACTATTGAAAAACCGGTCTTGTTCACGTACTATGAGCAGATCACAGCAATTCTGAGAGAACAATAATAAGTTTTACTTTCTTCTTATTTAATTAAGTCTAAAGACGTATAGGTAGGGTATATGACCGAAGTCCGCCCGCCGCATCATTCAGTTTACAAAAAAAATGAAATTATAAAGAGTGAATTTTCGACCCCCAAGCCAGACGGAGGTCTATCTATACACCGAAAGGCAAAGGTATGTAACACAATGAAGAAGGGGGCCGGGTGGCGTGGCCTGGCGGGTACTGCCGCGCCGGTTCACTATTCGACCATTTACTGCGACTTCTCGTGCTGGGTGGAGACACGCTGGAGTGAGACGACTGTGAAACACACATTAGCCAGGGGTGTCCTACAATGCAAGGGAGATCAATATAAAGCTTACCGAAGTCCTCGAGGGAGCGTTGCTTCTGGCTTCCCTTGGGCGACTTGCCGTGCATAAGGTTGTCGAAGCCAGTGCTGTCCTGGAGGAAGTAGTAGACACCACCCATGACGCTGAAGATACCGAACGAGAAGATCCAGATACGGACGACGGCAACAATGTGCGTGTATCCATCCTCAAACCAACCGAAGATACAGAAGAGGGTGGCGATAATATCGACAATGAAGATAGCACCAGTAAGTTGCCATGAGGGGATGGATGACCAGAAGGGACCGTTAGCACGGGTAATGAAGATGAGCCAGTTCTCAGTGAGCGAGATCTCGAGGAACAGGACTTCATCGAGGTTACCGTTGTTCTGGACGATACCACCATTCTCACCATTGGCGTAGAGAGTGGTAACAGTGATCCAGGTTCCGACAGCGAGGATTATACCGAGGATGACGGACATACCCCAGAGCTTGGGCAGGTTCCACTTGACAGGGCTCATAGAGTAGGGGGCGTTGTCGTAAGCGATGGCCAGGGTAGCGACATCAGCGAAAATGGCAATGAAGACGACGAGCTCGATGTTCAGGGATCGGTTGAGGATGGCAATCCAGAGACCAAGGAAGATCTCCAAGTGCAGAGAAAGGGCGATACGGTAGACAACGTAAGCGTACATACGGTGGAAAATCTGGCGAGAAGTCTTGAGAGCATCAATAATAGCACCAAGACCAGGAGCCAAGAAGACGATATCGGCAGCAGAACGAGCAGCATCAGAGGCACCCTCAACAGCAATACCAGTATCGGCCTTCTTGAGGGAAGGAGCGTCGTTGACACCATCACCAGTCATACCAACAAGGTAGCCACGCTGTTGCAGAATCTCAACGACGTTGTACTTGTGCTGGGGGAACACTTCAGCAAAACCATCGGCAGCCTCAACGAAATCGTAGACCTCAGAACCAGGCATGTCACCGCCGCCACCGAGACCAAGTCGCTCAGCGTTGTAGACGTTAGTACCGAGACCGAGTTGACGAGAAGTTTCACGAGCGATACCGACGGCATCACCAGTAAGCATCTTAATGGAGAGACCCATGCGCTTGGCTTCGTTGATAGTGCGAGCAGTATCGTGACGAGGAGGGTCAGAGCAAGGCATGATACCAAGGATCTCCCAAGCACCCTCACCACGCTTACGGGCAACACCGAGAGAACGGAAACCACGGGTGGCGAACTCAGCAACCTTGTTCTTGTAGGCCTGGTCAATGTCCTCGGGAACGGGGTGGTCTTCAGCAACAGTCTTCAGGACGAACAGAGGAGCACCTTTGACGCAAGTGATGATCTCACCCTGGGGGGACTCGACAATGGCAGTAACCTTCTTGGAGACAGGGTCGAAGGGGTAGAATTCCTTGACGATGTACTTGGAGAGAACACTCTTGGCACGGGGGTAGTACTTGAGGGCCTTGAGGAAGGCCTTGTCAATGGCATCCATACCCTTCTTCTTGCGAGAAGCAGCCAAGCAAGCAGTAAGCATCAGGTCATCAGGCTCGACGCCAGCAACGGTGAAAGGCTCAGAAAGAGACAGTTTGTTCTTGGTCAAGGTACCGGTCTTGTCAGAGCAGAGGATCTCGACACCAGCCAGAGACTCAATAGCGGAAAGCTTTTGGACGATAGCCTTCTTCTTAGCAAGGAAAGCGGCACCGACCGCCATGGTGGTAGTAACGACGGCGGGAAGACCGACGGGAACACCAACGATTGTGATGGCCAGGGTGAATCCCAGAATTTCAACGATGGGGTTAGAGCGGTAGAAGGAGGAGACCCAGACAACCAAAAGGGTAAGGATGACCAAGACCAGCAGAATCGTACCAATACCGTTAAGAACCTCAGTGAAGTGACCAGTACCACCAGAAGCCTGGCTGACTAGGGCAGCAGCACGACCGACGAATGTGTTGTCACCAGTAGCAGTGACTACCATGAAGGCCTCACCACGCTTGACGGCAGATGAAGCAAAGCACTGATCGTTCTTGTGCTTGTCAACAGCGAGAGACTCGCCAGTGAGGGCAGACTGATCAACTTGTAGGAAAGCGTCATCGGTAACAATGCGGCCATCAGCGGGAATGATAGTACCCTAAATAGGCGCAATCAGCACATTGTTCATATTTGTGAACAGGATAATCGTGTACTCACCTCTTCGACCTGGAGGATATCACCGGGGACGACCTGAGGAGCCTCAATCTCCTTGAGAGTGCCATCACGGAGGACAACGGCCTTGAGGGCAAGAGTCTTCTTCAGCTCATCGACAATGGAACCAGCTTGGTATTCCTGAATGAAACCAACGGCAGCGTTGAGAAGCAGCAGAGCAATAATGACACCAAAATCGACCCAGTCTTCCAGACCAGCGGCAAGGACGGCGGCAGCCTCCATGACGAACTGAATAGGACCGACAAAGAAACCCTACGACAAATCATTAGATACGGTTGGATGAATATGCCGCAGGGGGTAAGCATACAAAGAATTTGAGGAGCAAGTTCTCCTTCTCCTCCTTCATCTGGTTGAGACCATATTTGCGGCGGCGGTTGGTAACCTCAGCTATGCCGAAGTTAGTGAGGATGGCCTTCGTGCAGCGAGCCCAATGGTCCCATGGCCGCCTTGTAGGCAAGCGACTGAGCCAATTGAACGAGACAGATCAACATCGACAACTTACCTTCCGTGAGACCGAGACGCGTATCTGTGTTCAGCATCTCTTCCGGAATAGTGCGGCCCTGGCCAACAGCCTGCCCCTCCTCTTCCTCTTCGTCATCATCACCACCATCGTCAGACTCGAGGTCCTCGATTAAAGCATCGATGTCCTCATCTTCCTCCACGCCCTCTTCGACCTTGGGCTTGGTGGTAGTGGGCTCGGTGTTGTGGTGAGCCGCCTTCTCGTCGAAGTGCCCCGACTCGATGTTGGTGTTGATTGCCGGCGCGGCGGCAGGATTATTAGGCTCAGCCATGCTGGCGAGGATTATCGCTATAGTCGAGATCTACTCGCTATGCCAGAGCTATTACTACTAGAGAAAGAGATCGTATTAGAATTGACATCTACCGCAAATTGGGCTGTTGCGCTGTTTTAGGGAATGCTGTTGTTGCGGTAGTAACAAAGAAGGAAGAGCTCCTGAAACTGGAATGCGAGCAGGAGCTAGGTGAGATGATAATTGTTGGGATGGGGAGAAGATGGTGCAGAGTGCAGGCCGAAAGCATGCGGCAGGAATTGGGAGGAGATGAACCTACAGAAGACACAAAAGAGGTAGGGGAGGGTAAGGATGGGGGGGGAGAGAGAGCGTAGTGGTAGTCACCAGCGTCGAGAACCTATTGTAAAGTTGACGAGTCGAATTGAACAAGTCTCTACGCGGTAAGAGAGGAAAGAGAAAACGAGAACGTCAATTGCGACGGGCAGCTCGGATTTTTAAAGGATAAAGAGCCCAAGGACGAAAGGCGAGATGATGGATGGGTCCGCCGAAGAAGCTCTTCTCCATAATGGGAGCAAGTCAGGCCCGGCCCTGGTGCTCGGAGTCTCGCGACCTCGCGCTACAGTGCGGACCCGCCTTGCCCCATCCTGTACTCCGGCCTATCAGGGCCACGATGAGTAAGGAAGCGTCGATGGCTACCACCCCATGTATTCATTCATCCATCACAATAGAGCGAGATATTATGCGCTACTCTAATGCGTCGCATACTGCACTGCAATGCACTACACCATACGTTTGGCTACCTAGGTAGTTTGCGGTTCAGGGTACCTTACAAGTTCAGCATCTAACTATCAATGGCAACAACATTGTTGGGTAGCTACAGAATAGGCATTAGGTTTCTGGGACAGACCTATGTGCACTCGCGCGTGTGCATTGTTCGGCCGAGATGCCTTTAGATGGCTACTATGTATCTTCTTCTACATATTTGCCAGCGCAGTATAGTTGAGGAAGCTATTTTGAGCCGAGCTAAGACTCTTGTTGATATATTTCCCCCTATTCTAGTATGCTAGACCGCACTATTACGCAAGGAATCAATAAATGCCATACCTACGTATACAATGCGAATAGGTAAATGCTATCAAACAGCATTGATAAGACGCAGCCTCTAGTGTAGTATTAGGCCTGCAGGAGAAAATCTTGACCACCACACTAGAGACGGGCTGCATGCAGCGAGCGGCGCACTGTGCCAAGAAGTCTCTGATACAGGACTGAATGTGCGGCGCCCCACTTCGATCTAGTGGGCATCTCTGGTTGGGACCAGGTACAAGCAGTAGTACATGTAGGTAAATCACTCACTCAGCTTTTTCCTCACTTGCTCGCCATGACGACAGACCGCAACAAATGCCAAATATGCCTCGACTCGCCGACTTATTCATTGACACTGCTAGGCCGCCCGCCGCGTGAGAAAAAAACTACTTGTACAGCAAGCCGCACCCTCCATGCAATTGACTCGATTTAGACCATGTCGTCGCTGTGGCCGATCGCAAATTTTACATCGCGAGCTGGCCGTTGTCAGGTGAGAGTGACATTGTTTTGATCACAATTTTTCCGATCAAAACAAGGTTTCTCGTTCCTGTTTCTGATTCCGTTTCTGCAAGCAACAAGCCAAGCAACAAGCTAGGAGTCCACACACAGCACGGACGGGCAGCACAGACCACGCCGATCCCTGTAGGCTGGGTTTAGCACTGGGAGGTCATCATCTGTCGCTGTAGTGTACCGGTAGGTACTGTAGCCTGCAGCCCGCCAGGTTGTGCCCCAGTCCAACCCCAAGCCCCCGCGCCCTGTCCCTGTGTAAAACCTTCCATGTGGCTCCTTGTTTTTGCGGCGACAGCACAGTAGTGAAGATATTCGCAACGCTACTCTACTCCTGGGTGGGTAGTGAAGATACCTAGTGCATCGACTAAGGCACTCTGTACCCACTGAAGGTTCAGGGCGAAAGTCAGTTCTGCTAAGGGTTCAAGCTGTTACTGAATAGAGGAATTCTGGTAATAAGGTCCAGGGTGACGGCCTTAATCGGTTCACCCAAATGGTGCTAGTCAGCAACCCACAGTAGACGAGTCGCGCGAGTCGCGAGAGCTACCGGTCGACGTATACTGTACAGCAGGGTACATTATCGGCATTCTATACGGTGATACGCACTGTATCTGGGTCCTCCTTCAGGAACTAAATAATGCCGACACTTCCTTCCTGTTGCTATGAGCAATTTTAAGTCTCAAACAGCCACGCATGCAACACGCTGGCACGAGACGAAGGTCCCAACGGTGACCTATACTTAGGAGACCTATGATCCATTCTCCGTGGTTCAAAGCTGATCCGCCGCACACAAGCTTCTGCGGCACAAGTGTAAAACAACAGATGAAGAGTTTGCCCTTGCATCTGTGTACACTACTAAGTAAGCTGAACTGTTGAGCCATTTTCCATACTTAGATACCAAGCCTACTGCCTACTAGGAATATCACGAGACGCTCTTTCCACTGAAGCAAACCAGTGTCAGAGATTTGTTTAGTATACACAGAAGTCCCTACCTAGATAGGTGTGTGCACCCACCTCTATCCTATTTGTCGTACACATAGCACTTTCCTCAAGCTTTATTCTGCTCTACTAGTAAACGATCTATGCACAGTGGTGACTGTAGGTAGTGTACTACTAAATACATATGTACATAAGATGGGTACTCCAGTTCAATTGATCCCACGCGACCTCAATGTTTCTCCATCGATAGTTGTGGAGCATACTCATCGACCTAAACGTTCGTCCTGCGACGCCAATAACGCGTACTACTAGTGCAAATTGCAAAATTCTGTTTATAAAGTAACGTACCGACTACCTTCTTTCGGGCAATGCAGCCAAACTATTCCACCCGTTGAGGGTAAATCATAATCCAACAAGCAACGCAGGTAATAGAAAGGGTGCCGTCCTCGCCGTCTAGGTCTACCTGATGGTGGTCGCGGCTTGGCTGACAACCTACGTCATGCGACGTTATTTCGCCTTCCTGTCAGCCCTCCACCGAGACTCCTCCGTTGGCCAGATAGGTCGCAATCCATTGCACCGTACCAAGTAAGCCGGGCGCCGTATGCTATCCATGGCTACACCCGCACTTAGAGCTCATCTACTAGTAGATTACTCAACTAGACAGAAAGGGATTCTCCCTGAGCTCACCGACAGACAGACCTCCGCCCGCGAGACCCGACAAGACGCCATGGCGTGTAAGTGGTAGGCGCTCGGCCCAAGTGTGCCGACTCGTCCGATGAGAGACCACAGAGCATTCGCTCGGCCAGGCCGTTTCCCCACCTCCTCTCGCGTTCGGCATTGAGAGAGGCGTGGAACTGCGAGTGAGTCTCGTGGTTGGATAGCGGCTGCGGCAATTCTTTATCGATTCTAGAATCAGCTTCTTCTTCTACACCACGGCAATTTCCTGTGTCGCGGCCTCCTGTCTGCGGCATCTACGCAGCAAGATCCAATCAAGACTTCCGCGTTCCGTGTCAGGCATTTGCCACCACGAGCGTCGACGACAAAGTCGACATCGCAACTCTAAGACTACTAAGTATCTGCTGAAGACTCTTTCAGTCGCCAGGAATTGACGACGATATCCGCATTGAGACCGTCGTATAAAGATATAATACTGCGTAGAGCCTCGAGCTACGCGTTCAGTTCGGTCATGACGCAACATTGTCAAACCACAGGGGGAAGGTCTGCCTCGAATGCGGTAGGGAGATCCTCATGTGCCGGCTTGGCTCGCTCGAGCATTACCCGTCCCAATCCCTACATAATACAGCAGCATAATTTGTACAGCTGGTGGTCAGGCCCGCCTCAACTTCCTTCTGTCTTGCTGTACTCGCAGCTCATTTGCTCGCCTACACAAGAGCACACCGTGCGACAGCAACGTCCAATGTCGCATTGCAAGCAAATGCAAGCAAATGAAAACCGTCGTAGCCCATCCTTGTTGTGTCCCCATATTGCGCAAAATCCCCCACAGCAACTCGTGGACTGTGCAACCAATCATGTTGACAGCAGCTGATAATAATGACCAGAATGGGATTCGCCCTACAAGGGTTCAGCTCTTGGTCTCGGCTAGTGTGATTGCGTTATTACTAGGGCAGTACTCAGTATGAGGCGGGAATTGGTCAAGCTGCTCCTCGGCCCAAAAACCGTTTGCGGCATGACTAAGAACAATATCGCTCATTACAGTACACACACAGTGTAGGCTCGACCTGATGGGACAAGCCGATTGCTGTAGTCTACCGTAGTGCCATCTTGCGACCTCCACGCCCAGTCCTGCTACTGGCCAATTGGTTCTCTACTCGGACATTTGAGTTGGTCTATCTTGCAATTACCACAGTTCCCGTATTATTTACACTAATCTAGTGCATCGTACATATACAATTCCTTCGACGTCGGCGGCGCAATGTATCTCGGCCAGCACGGAATGAGGATTTCGTATCGCCGGAGACCGACTTGCATCAAAACGGTGATCGTATCCCGCCGAGACTATCAACATAAAAGAGTCTAGTATACACATAAATAGTCAGGTCATCCGACCAAAACTTACCAAAGCCAGCGGCAGGATCCAGTCTTAGTGTCCGTGAGAGTGAGAATTACCGCAAAATCCGCGCACGCGTATGACAGTAATTAACAGACCTCGCCTCGAATCCTAATATGCACAAGACGCCAACTGCCGACCAGTATGCCAAGGGTCCATGTCAGGCATAAGTATGTGGATGAAACTCGAACCCGTGGTTGAGCGGTCGAAACTTGAAACAGCCGCTTTCGAGATAAATATCATTAAGGTGTTTTTTCTCCATCATGCTGCGTGGACGCGCGCCCGTCCCCAATCTCTACCCTCAACTGATCCCGCTACATTGGGGCCTGAGTCAGCAATTGGATGAACGGATCGCAATGTCCTGTCAGAAAATGAAATGGTCATCAGGCGAATTGAAGCCATAAGTGCACTAATTGCGCTACTCTATGTTCGTCTAGAAAAAGCCCGTTTCGGCCAGGAAGCCAGTCTCAAAACACGGGTAGTCAGGTTAGCCTCTTTAGGGTCCTCTAGAAATAGTCACTAATGCCACCGCCTGACGGAATATTCGCTCAGCACAAAACACAACTCTACCCATAGGTTGAGGCCTACCTACCTCAGCCTCATCGGACTATCTAACAAGCCGTGCGCTGATTGTCAGACACAACGAAGTTGCTTGAAATACTCGGCTGCCAAGATACACACAGCTCTTGGTACTGGTCCATTAAGTGAACACCATATAGCAATGTCACCTTCGCTTGGTCGATTAAAGCGTGTACAATATATTCCAGCTGCCTTCTACTCCTTCGTAAAAGCACAGTACCAGCCGGTCATCTCTCCATTCGGAAGTCCGCCTAACTTAGACGCTTAATTTTATCATTCCGAGATGCCTCGGCACACTTTGCTAGTTTGACCATCGTCACTTTATGTTGATCAACCCATAGAGAACCAAGGTCTCTATAATGCGAGTTCAAGTTTGCGTCGGTGCTTGCACCAAGGTCCGACGATAGTGAAGCTCCAGCGTGTCGGACATTTCTTCATCCTCGCGTAATCGTCGATGTACAGTCACTTAGGGCGGAGGCCAAGACTAAGAGACGCCGTCGCGGCGCTCATCTCCGGCCATGAGCCATCACCATTAGGGGTTAAACTGTCGCACATCGTTACAAAATAGTGCCTATCAGTACAGTAGTAATAGGGGTAGCGGGCTTAGCTCGCCCGAATCTTTCTCCTTGCCGTCGTTAAAGAGACGGGTAGTCTCGCACGAAATCGACGACACGAAACCAACACAACCCCGAGATCATGGCGCCAAGATAGCTTCCAACTCTTAGCTATGAACAATCTGTCCGGGTCCCTGTTCCGAGAATCATGCAGCATGTCCTACATAGTACGGAAATCCATCCGGGCTGATTGCCAAATTCCCTGCCGATGCCGCCGCATCTCACATACCGATGTTTAAAGTCGATATTCGCTCATTATCTATGAGTCTCTCGCCAAGCAGTTTTCAAATAACCTACGTCGCCGAGCCCGATGATCTCTTGGTGGCGTCAAAATGGGTCGTGCCTCTAGTAATGAAAGACTTGGCATATGAGATACCGTCGCAGGCAGATAGTCTTGGTATCCCTTTCCCGTTTTTTTCCTAGGTCCGTCCGCATGAGAGCCCGGCGATGCAGTGTGTGTGTGTCTACAATATGGGTGCTGTGTCTGTACCCAAGACGGCCAAGAGTTCTAGTACCGCGGCATAAAGGTCAAGAGTGACATACCTACGGCTGTATACAGGAGGTACGCTACACAGGAATGGCGGCAACAAGCTTTCAGTATCGTCACATCTCCCCGGAATGGGTTGCGATTGTTTCGGCATTGCCAACGGATGGAACAACCCGTCTGTTCTTCGGGGATCGGCAGGGGTGTGGTCTTTTAACGACCCAAACCCGTCCGTATGGTGGTTCCCGTTGGGCCTGTCTGCTTGCGTCGCGTTATTTTTGCGCGTCTCCCCACGTCCGACCCTCCGGGAATTCGCTCGTAGTGTCTCTCTAGCATGGTATACTGTACGTACACGAGCTACCTATCTACCAGGGTCTACACATGGCATTGGTCCTTTTTCCCGGGGACGCGGGGAGGGATATTTGCTGCCAGCCCCAATCCATGGTACTGTAGAAAGCAAGGTCGCATCAAAATGGCCTGCTACCTGGTATATACTGTAGAAAGTATTGAAGACATTGATAAATGGCCCGTTCTTCATTGGAGAGTAAGAACGGGGGTGGGGCCGCTTCACAGAATCTTGAAGCCTCCCAAGTAACCTTGGGCATCGAGAAGGCCCTGGCATTATTGGATTTTGAGGCTTTTTCACCTGTTATATCGCACGCCTTTTTGCTCATATTCTATCCCTGTTTTACCCCGATTTCTATCAGGAACAAATGGCACTTCTGCCCTGCGACGCACCCTAGCCACGCCCCCATTTCCAAGACGCCTCTTCCCGTTATTCCCCAGGCCAAAGTCGTAATCCCAGTCATGATGTTATATCGGCTATTATTAGTCGTGTCTTTACTATTGAGCAAATAACATGATAGACTTCATACCTTTTATCACTCGCTAGGTAATTGAGAATTCACACTCATTTGGGGCCTTAAGAGAGCGACAAGTTTCATGGAGACGGTCCGGACGGTTCCTTGGAAGTTGTCATTGTCATTGCAGTCAGCTGCGGCTCTAATGGGTAGAAAGAAAAGCATCGTTGTTCCCGGTAAAACACACCGCTTTCGTAGTATTAGTGGTATTGCCAATGTCGATTGGTGTCACTTTTAAAGCTTTTGCTGGTTTGTTTTGTAACATGTGTCTCTTGGCTTCTGTTCTTGGATAAAACATGGACACAATGCCAAGTGTTTTTATAACTGGGTATAGAATCCGTATGTTTCCTCCACTGTGAATCAACGGATTAACAAGTAGGCAGACAGGCAATCCATTTATTCTTGAGCAGTGCTACATTCCGCGTCATGCATGGATCATCCATCTACCGCCGCTACGGCAGGCAAGCAAAATGCACTGCTGTAGGGTAGTATATACCAGAATAAGAGGAATGCAATATGGGCGATATTACCTAGACTACCGCACGTAAGTGTACACTATGTAGTAGGTATCAATTAGTCTTCTATTCGACTGCCTTCGTTGATCGCACACCATCGCCTTACGCTACCTGTTTACGTAATTTTAAGATCATAGCGCTACAGCCACTTTCTTACTGCCGAGAGGCCAAGCTACATATATGTAACGCGTATCGGAAGCTCTACCATGGCTTGGCGCAGATCAATTCAATTTGTCTTCTTGGGTTTTGTTGCTCATTACGTGTACCTGGTGAATGCACTCCGTATTATACTCGAGATATATATGGGCGTTAACAAATGTCAAAGTGAAGCGCGGCGACCACTCCAGCCAAGAATGAGAAGGAGATCAATACCTAGGAAAGACTTTCGTCGGTTGGCCTTTACGGGCTTGGCTTGTCTGAGCCACGCTTATCCCGGGCTCCGGGACGTGGCGTAGGCACTCGAGAGGGAGGAAACTTTTAACAAGTCTAAATGCCTAGAACACTAATTCTGAAGCATGTTTTAGTATAATACCGGGTAGAGTACCGTATCGCGGTCGATGTCCCAGGCGCCGGACAAGGAGTCGGACAAAGTCCCGGGGATATCTCACCCGAGTAAGTGTGGACACGTCCGTACCCAGTCTGCGCATGCCAGCAATTGCTGCTTTGAGAAGAAAACTTAACAGTTTCCATATTGAGTACAGCATCCCGGTTTAGCGAGAGGTAGCTACCCCGGTCCTGGGTTTATGTCAACATGAGACAGGGCCGTTTCGAGCTCGTGAAACAACCTGGACTAACGGCTAAATGTCGCGTCGTGCTACCTTGGTTGGTAGCTCATAACTCATCTTTGACATCAATGGAGGCAGGTATCTCAAGACGGGCCCTACATATTGAAACAGCTTCTTGAGACGAACAGGTTCCTTCACCTACTCTCGCGGTGTCTGACAATCTGCTATGAGAGACAAATCATAGTTCGTGTGCGCGACGTATGTTAGAGATTTTTCACGAAGGAGCCCTTGTGGTACCCAGGTCGGTGATGGTGGATGTGCTCAATGTCCAATCTCCTCGCTCTACTTGAATTCAACCTTGTGATACGCTTCTCATCTTCCTTGATGTAATGGTCAAAGCCTCCGTGGACTTCGGGCTATGCGGTCCAGTGGTCACACTCATCACCAACAACTCCGATATGGGTAGCGTGAATGTAAGACAAGTCCAGTCGGGTTACTGAGGGTAGACAAGGCTTGATGGGGCCTCTGGAACTTGAACGACGCCTTGTTCGACTGGTCGCATTAGCTTAATGGTGATGATGGCATCGATGCTTGTATCATGCAAAATCATATTTTGATCTTTCTTAGTTGTTTCATCTATTGTGACGTTGAGTTTTAGGCCACTGGTAAGTAATGTCGTATGAATCAAAGTCAGGGCGACCCGTTCTTGGGCTCATGAACGAAGTCGGAAGGCTTCGAGAGTTATCCTTCCGAAAATTTCCAGCAGATTTACTTTAAGATCCTCACAGATCCTAAGTTTCGATTTTCTTCTACGTCTCAATGCTACTCGTACATAGCTGAACTAAGCGCCGTAAAATCTCCCGAACAACACCTTAAGCCTATAGCATTAACTCAACATCTCACACACTTGCCATTATTCTAGTGCGTCATCTACTCCCTCAAGAGTCCCTTTGAAAAGAAGCCTTCGTGAGTATAACGTGATGCTGAAGCTCCTGTCTTCGCTTCCGTACTTGGAAAGACATTTGAGTATTCACTGGAAGCAGCAACGCTCACAAAGTCGCACAATCCAAGCATTAATGATGAGCGGATGCGGTCCTTTTAATGCCTTTCTAGGCTGACAGGAAAAAACTAGTGTCTGATACGGTTATGAGCATGTCTTTAATCTCGTTACTCCGCTGCTGTTATACTCGACAACCTTAGACAACTCCAAACTGTGGCTCTCCATGTGGTGCCAAATCCACAAGAATTAAACAGGCCCTTGCTACTGCTCTTGAACAGATCCATAGCCAACAAGAGCGGTCAAGGAGTGGAATTGCACGGGAACCGAACACGTTCGACTCGCCTTGTACTACGCGGGCATTGCCTCTCGGACCTCAGTAACTTCGAGGCCCATCTAGACGTAACGAAAAGTCTTGAAACTCTCTGCCCGGAATTTGGGCAGCGCAGGACCAATGCGGAGCTTGATTCCATAACGCCAGGTTGCCAGGTCCCACGACACGGGTTTACCTCGCTGCCCGCTTAGAGGCCGGCGATAAGCCTGGAGGAACTGGTTGAAGTTATCGGTAGGATGCTTGGAGTGTAATGGAATGTTATATTTTACAGCTAATCTCTTTACTGTGTCGAAGAGGATATGGTTAATCAACACCATCATCAGTTCGTATGCTACGGTCTTCCTCCAGGAACTTCTATACCTCGCCAGGATACCACAAGCGCCCAGGTTGAAGGGCATGTGCAATATAAACACCATATGCATACACTTCTATCACATACGACCATAGGATCTGGAAAACGCGGGGTCCCGTCCGCTCCCCCTTAGCTAAGCCGGATACCGCCAGATTAGTAGTTGGGTCGGTGACGACCAGCGAATCCCTGGTGTTGTATGTTCTTCTTTTCTTTTTTTTTTTTTTTTTTTTTTTTTTGATTAAACAACACCAGTATCACAACACCCGAGGGGCGCGTCCGGATAAGATGGACGTCTCGGATTCAGACGAGAACCGTAGAAAAAGGCCGCAGACATGGCTAGCCATTCCTTCTTCTGGCGTCGTTGGTATTTCGTGTGTGAGATGGTAGAAAAGTCAATTATAACCTACGATGCCGTAGAGTTACTATTATTGTTTCATCGTGTAATGTTTAAATTTACCTACTCTTTAGCAACACCAAAAACACAACAACGGGGGTCGTGGACGACACCGAGCGTCAACTATGCAGTCGCTAAGAGAGTAAAGAAGGAGAGACTTGGAAATAGAATCAGTCTTGGGTATAGGGAACCGCTTTCACTAGATAGCAATCCACGGAAGTAATCCCAGCATCATAAATGAACTTGTCTCGTTCTTGTAGCCAAGTTCCGCAACACAAAAGCTTATGTACTACATACCCCAAGGACGGATAGGGGGCTTCAGGTCTAAGATCATCCAGGAACTTAGCTATACTTTTCCATGGAAGAAAATCAGAAAGGAATTCGTTATGCGCGGGAAACGCTTCTTGACAGGTAATTATTATATAGCACGGCGTATAAAAAAAATAGCTGTCTAAACATACTACGAATCAACACCATCATTATCCCAAGCTCAAACAGCCAGGACTAATCTCACCAGCTATAAGCCATGTATTACATGGTCTCTATTAGCTTACACTCCCTACCACACGCATCGAATACGTGCAAGCATCGTTTAACTAGGCGCCGTCGTAGGTCGCTGAAGACGCTAAACAGACTACTTACTAAAAAACGATGGAGTATTGCGTGTTGAAGCCAAGTTTTCTCGTAGAAAAGATAAGCCAGCCTAGGATTTCTTTTCGATGATGAAATGAAGAGCCCCTTATACTGATATATCGATAAACCGTATCTTGCCCAAATCGTCCGTATTGGGGACGACGAAGGGTTACTGTAGGTAAAAGGGTACACGACTACATGCCGTTTCCAGGATACCGCATACCTTTCTGTTGAAGCTGGATGACTGAAATTGTAGCGTGGTAGTTCGGAAACCTATTTTTCCTTTGATACTTTTTTTTGTGTGGACAGAAGAAATATCGAGTGATTTCTTGGTAAAAGCTACTGCTATCTGCCCGCGGAGCTATATATTCCCTTTTAATATAACGGCCCGGCGTAAATCTAATAATACCGGAGTGAGAGAGAAAGCTCGGCGAAGCGAATGGTGTATACAAACGTGTATGTTATGCGGTATAATCACTCCTCTCTAATTGGTACCATCTACGACATCCCCAGGGAACGGGGGGAAAGGAATCCGGTACGAACTTATGACTATAGCGAGAAGAAAGGACGTCAATGTTTCGAATAGTATTGAGAATCGTCGAAGAGCCTGAAATACAGAAATGATATCTACGTAAGATGTCGCAGACACGAACGCTTGCCACCATACAACCTTATCGAGTAAACCACAGGAAAAAACACTACTTCTGAGCAAGTTCAAGCACCAAAATCTCGCTACAGTGAGGCCATGTATCACTCAAAAGCGTAGATCTCCATGTCGAGCATGGCCTTGATCTTGTTCAATACATACCAGGCTCATCGCTTGTCTCGAGCAGCCTATTTATTCTCTGGTTGAACTCTCCTTGTGATGTAAGGTCTACGCGCTGGGTAATACGCGCCGAGCTCGAGTTGCGAGCTTTTAAAATCACCGATGGGCCTATAGGTCTTGGTGTAAGTGGAGTGGAGAGACTGTCTCATCGAAGTCGTTCAGGTTTCGCCTAATATAAGACTGACTCCAAGTATGATGTGTAATGTCTCATGTAGCAATGATGAGATTGGTCACGATCTAATGTAGAACTTCAACCCCCGAAAAAGCACATATGGCGTCCTTGTTTATCTTATCACCACCTACGGTTGGGAACTATAGAGAGAACAGCTTGTCTCACCATTTTAGACACGCTGGGATATCGTAGGCGACAGGCATAATATATCGCTGAGGCGCTCACATTATCGCATCTTGCATTGGATTAACCTAATAGCAATAAGACACATGATGATGAACACAACTCAAGTCTCACCGAGTTTCTGGGAGTGCTAAACATCCCAAGCTGTTAAGGCCTGGCAAGAGCCTCCCCGACATAATCGTTCAATAAATTACAAGCCAAAAAAGGCCTGTTCTGCAAACACGTCTGGTGGAAAGCTGGCTTCACAGGCTCCGGCCCCAAATAACTCAAGAAATATAAAATCCGAACAAGATTCCCGCCAACACATCAAGAGAAGTCTATAACTGGCAAGCTAAGCCATCCCGTTCCTTTATATGTTCCCTAGTTTTGTTGGTGTCCCAAAAAATAAGCCCGAGCAAAATCCGTCTAAACGCCTCTTAATGCTTAGAAGTGACCTTGTCGCCCGTGATCTTCTCGACATAAGCCTTGGCACTGTTTGCGAGAATATTGCGTTAGCAAGCTTTTGTTTCAGAATACAACAGGTGTCGAGGAATGGGTGGAATAGATAAGAACTTACATATCACCCAGGGCCACCATGCAAACCGTTTGCCAAACGCCCAAACCAATACGCGGTGCAACGCCGCGGTAAAGACCCTTAATACCGTTCGTGTCATAGATATATTTGAAAGTGTTACCGACCGTCATCTTCTTCGGTCGGTTGGGGTCCTCCTTCTTGCTCTGCATTTCGACGCGGATAACCTCGATGGGCTGATTCCAGGCAGAGAGACCACCGCCGATAGTGGAGGACAGAATCTTCTCGGCGACGCTCAGTTTCTCGCCATGCTCCTTACCAGTGACCCGGCGGATACTCTGCTCAGCGAGGCGCGACAGACCGAAGCGGGACCCCCAGTTCGTCATCTGGCGGATCGCAACGGCGTTGACGCCCTTGTTGATACCGCGGATACCTTCCTGTCGGTAGATGTTCATGAAGGTGGCGAAGGTGCTAGGGGGCTTGACGCCACTGGCAGCCATCTTGTGCTGGGTGATCTCGACCGTCTTCATGCAGGTGCAGAAACCCATAGTGGCGTAAGCCTGGGCGACACCGCCGACAACACCACCCACAATACCGCCACCAAACTCGGAAGCACCGGCACTCCGAGCATAGTATTCGGCCTCGGAAGCGACGAAGAGCAGCACGGCGCCTTTGGTCGAGGCTTCGATCCAGGCCCAAGGAATCAATCCCTGGTAGACTGTAGTAGTGGAGCGTCTCACGTTAGCGGTGAATTTCACTTGAGTTCAATCATGTCCTCCTTTTTTGAAATTGAGGGGGTATCATTCCGCCTTCTCAAGACGACGTTGGGAGTCACATTTGACGCCGAAGATGGGCAGTGAGCAGAGGGGACAGGGACAAGAAAGGGCGCTTACATCCAAAGACACCGCCACGACCCCAGATGCGAGCGAGTGCACCAGCGAAGCTGTCGCCTCGGTTGGCCGCCATGGTGGTCTTGACGACCTCAAGCGGCTGGCCGAGGGTGGTGACCTCGAAGAGGTTGAGACCAGCGCCGAGCAGCAAGTTGGAGAACTTGATGGGCTTCTTCTCGAGCTTCTTCTCCGTCAGAGGAGGCGCCATACCGGTCGTGGTAGAAGTGGACATAACTCGTCGTCGTGACTGGGGAGGGGGGCCTGACCAAGGCAATCGGGTGCTTCGTCGCAAGGAGGGGGGAGGGAGATCCGGAGGTGGATGTGAAAAGCGACAGAAGTCAGTGTGTGATGGGAGAGAGAGAGTGTAAAGGAAAGAGTTTCCGGTCGTTATCGTGAGGCTGACAGGAATAAATGTTGCGAGGGACGTAAGCCGTAGCGCTGGACGCTACCTAGGTAGTGTCAACCCCTACTGTACGCAGCTAGGATAACGCCAAGCTATCGGTACGATGGTACCTTTGCGCCTAATTGGACGGCTAGTCGGACTATACCATTTATAGAAACCCAATTATCTCCAGTGGAGCGCTAGCGCTAGGAACGGCTACTACACTCATTGGCGTGTCGGGTCACCGATTCTCGCAGAACCGGCCTCTTACCGACGTGGACCGAAAAGCCACGGGTAAGGAGACACTTGGGACGCTTACTGAGTAGGAGCTCGGAAAACATGTGCCTTCAGATGCCATCATCACCCGAAGCCCCATTATACGTTCTCCTAGTCCTGTGCTGACAGCCTCCGACTTGTCAATGTGTAAGATGCCCGAGGTCTGTCCGAGGCGCACACCCGACCGGATATGGACATGATCGTGCCAAGCCCGAAAGCAGCAATTGGCTAGATAGTACTATAAATTTGATGGTGATCCCGTATATTGTCAAGTACAAAATTATATATATTTGCTCGAGCGCAAGTTCACCGTTGCGCAACATCCTAACACACCCAGCTCCCTACTTAGGTACCGTAGTAATTAAGAACTAGAACAGTACTTGTACTAGGTATTGACACCCGAATACGCAGAGATTAACTACATATTCCAGCCCGGTGTCAGTCAGTAAGTGCTCTGTCCCAGGGCGCAGGGAACCCATGGGCACGCCATACTACGTGCGTACAAACCCGAGTCCATTTTGCAGAATACCGCTGTTCTGCGGCTCTACAGTGACCGATCTTTCTCTGCGATGAAGACCTATCTACCTACCTAACTGTAATATTCTTTTTTCCTTTCCCAACAATTGCTGAGCCTAGTAAGCCCCTCCCTCACCTCACCTCATCCCATCTCATCCGCGGACCCATTTATTCTCCCGCGCTATCGGCGCTCAACATTTCGGACTTCCCCCAAACTATCAAGCTGTTACGCCAGGGCCCCTGAGAACCCTGTGCGGACCTGACGAATCCATCTGTAGTGTGCGAAAGAGGAATTTAGAATTTGACGTGGAAAAAAAGTCTTTGGGCAATGATTGGATACATACCTGGTTGGTTGTTCACCGCTATGGAAACAAAAATGTTCCTGGCTGCTGGCTGATAAGCGTGAGATCTGTTATCTGACCTACCTTATCCTTGCTAGGCCTATCATGTAGACAGATCCTACGCACAAAACCCACGAACTGCTTCACTACAACCGGTCCGTCACATCTACTAGTACATAGTATCCACTTGCGACGTGAAGCTCACGATTCTTGGTCTACTAAAACAAATTGCATCGTATTTTGATCTCAGATGACAACAGTGACACATACATCCTAAACACATAATCATGATATATTTAATGTACAAGCGCGGCTTTTGGTATCATCGGGGACAGTCTCTAATACAACGCCCCCATTTGATACAGTGCCACCCTTTGACCGTCTATAATGTAGCCTATGTTCCGCACCAACGAAAAAGCAGCAATCCGGGTAAAGAGGTTTTTAGGTTTAGAAAGTTTACAGCTTCTTGCAGATCTCGATCCACTTGGCAGTCGAGAAACTCTTGGGGCGCTCGATGGGGGCGCCGACTGCACGGTCGATGATGAGCTGGGGAAGCACACCGATGGCACGGGACACACCGAAGAGGACGGTGTAGTAGTTGGCCTCGGTCAGACCGTAGTACTGGAGCAGGACACCCGAGTGGGCATCAACGTTGGGGTAGGGGTTCTTGGTCTTGCCGTGCTCAGTAAGGACACCAGGGGCGATCTTGTACACCTGGCTGACGAGCTTGAACATGGGGTCGTCGGGCATCTTCTCCAGGGCGAAGGTACGCTGAGCCATGTAACGGGGGTCGGTCTTGCGCAGGACGGCGTGGCCGTAGCCGGGGACGACACGGCCGGCGTTCAGGGTAGACCAGAGGTAGTCCGTAATCGCCTTGTCGCTGAGATCATCACCGATGGCCTTCTTCATCTCGGTGAGCCAGTTCAGCACCTCCTGGTTGGCGAGACCGTGCAGAGGGCCGGCCAGACCGTTCAGACCAGCGGCCAGCGAGAGGAAGGGAGAGCTGAGGGCACTGCCAACAAGGTGAGTGGTGTGGGCACTGACGTTGCCACCCTCGTGATCAGTGTGGATGGTGAGGTACAGACGCATCAGCTCGATGAAGTCCTTGTTCTCGCCAAAGCCGAGCTGGTTGGCGAAGTTAAAACTGTAGTCCTTGTCCTTCTGGACGGGGGCGACCTTGCCACCCTTGAAGACGTTCTGGTAGATGCGAGCAGCAATGGTGGGGAGCTTGGCGATGAGGTCCATGGAGTCCTCGAAGGTGTATCCCCAGTATTCCTTCTTGTTGATACCCTTGGCGTAGGCCTTGGCAAAGGAGGAAGTCTGCTCGAGGGCGGTAACGGCGAGGGAGAACTGGGCCATGGGGTGGAGGTCGGTAGGGCAGCGGTCGATCAACTCCTCGACGAACTTGGGGACATCGGATCGAGCAGCCCACTCGGCAGACAGGTCACGGACCTGCTGCTCGGTGGGGACCTCACCGGTCAAGAGAAGCCAGAAGAGGCCTACATAATTAGTCTCCAACTTGATTGAAAGCCCTTAAACTATACATACCTTCGGGGAGAGGCTCCTTGCCACCAGGAGCCTTGGGAAGAATCTCCTGGCACTCGGGGATGGTCTTGCCACGGAAGCGGATACCCTCCTCAGCGTCGAGGACGGAGCCCTCCCAGACGAGGGACTTGATGCCTCGCGCACCGCCGTAGACCTGGTCGAGGGTGACCTTGTCGACGATCTTGGAGCCATGCTCTCTGCACAGGCCATAAGTATTTTATCAACATTAGTGCGCATTGGGAAACATACTTTCGCAGTGTCTTGATCTCCTCAATCTTCTCAGGGAGGAGCTCGGCAAAGCGCTCCTTTAGGGTCTAATTAGGCAAGAAGCCGTCAGCTCTGTTTCCGCGGACGCCGATAGCAAGATCGGATCTGCATGCGACGTACCTGAGTTTTAGCCGAGTAGCATCGCGCAGCGTTGAAGGCGGCGGTTCGCGATGCAAAGCCAGGTGCTCTGAGAGAGGTTCTCAGAGCGGAAGAGCTTAAACGGAGGGCAGAAGCCATGATGTGATGAGGACAGGTAACGATGCGAGGCTGCAGATTGACAAGACAGACTCGAGGAGAGGATTGGCGAATAGACGCTCACAAAGGAAGGGAGAGTGATAGAGTGGAAGAAAAAAAAAGCTAGGTATTGTAGAAATAGCTCAGGACGATTTAGTAGAAGCGGCAGGAATCGGGTTTGATGGGGAAAAACCCGGCCAATGGGGACCCCTGCCCTAGCTCGGACTTCAGGATGTCACTTTGCTTACCTACCTTGGCATGTAGCAGTAGCCCAGTGCCAGCACCAATTGCATCATGCCGCCTAAATCGGTATATTGTTTTAAGGCCGACCGAACAGGTCTCCCACCAATAGTAGTAACCTTTTACACATGGATATAATAGGTGGTGGTGCCCACGCAGTAAGAGAAGATACATATAGAAAATCGTCATCGTCTTAGAAACAAAATAGATACTGAGAAGAATGATAAATTCGAGTAGCTGCAAGCAGAATTGATGTTGCACTCAACTGTGCCAACGTGCTAGCAGATTCATCCTTGAAATATATCGACTTAAAGCCAACCTAGGTACATTACGGTAGAAAGGCATGATATTTATTTCGGGCCCATGCTGAGAGCCGCAAGAACGATCTGAAACTAAAAATACATGTTTACTTAGTCATCTGACCACCTGTTCAGGTTGGCTACTCATATATCATTTAGTAAATGAAGTGTCGGACTTGATAAACACAGGTAGCACAACAAGAGGCGTGAGCACAAAGATTCATAGAACCCCCAAGCGACTACCGTTCATCTCTACCTGGCAAAAGCTCACTCCATAAATTCCCTTCATCCGTTGTAATGCTGTATATATGTAGAGAGAGCGATACTTCACCTAATATGTTGAGGGTGTAGAGCTAAAGTTACCCATATTGCGTCACATACTCCTTATATAACCGAGGTACACGCAGCTACCTAGTAGAATCTCAAGGTGCCTGAGTGTATGGTCAATGCTTGCCTGCCTATCTATCCACCTACGAATCATTATTCCCATGCAATTCAGATATGAATGAACAACTATGTGCCGCTTATGTTGGAGATGTGGAAAGTGGTCAATGGCACGAATCTGCCCACCTGGATTAGTTTTATGTTGCCTTGATAAGTACCTACCCGAGCAGGTAGGTACCTTAGGCGGTCTAGGTAGTTACTTCCATGCAACTATAGGTACAGTGCACCTTGGGCAAGGTAGGAGGGGCCTTATCGAATCTGATTGGATAGGTAGGTACTGTGGTCACAGAAGTCCAGTACAGAAGCTACCTACCTAGGTAGGTACCTAGCCCAACGCTGGGAAGGGTTGTCTTGGAACTGCCGTCGTTCCCGCTCCACACTGAAATTCTCTGCAGCGCGCGCAGCTGCAGAAACCAAGCGGCTCTCTCTCCCCTCATCCTCCCATTTTTTCCTCATCCACGATCGCTCCATCCCGCGGCCGACGACCATCATCATCCGCTTACCTTCATCATCGCTGCTACCAAGCATCATCATTGCGGCGAGACGACGTAGCGAGACCTCGATTTCCATCGTCGCAGCCTTCGCTCGCCTCCCGGCATTCAACAATACGTCGCGCGACGCATCAGGGAACATAGCTTCAGCACCTTTGCGACGCTTCATACTACCGATACTACTACTGCTACTGCGCGTTGATTCAACTCATTTATATTGTATCTTCCACCTCACACACTATATTCGCCTCGGTACAGAATCACTGAGACCCGTATTTTCCCAATCCATTTCTTCCCCCTTCCAGTCCGCACCCCCGCGGCAAGTCTCTGCTTCGGCTTGGCCAGCGGGTCCAGTAGTCAAATCATACATCACCAGCCAGATCCCCGTCATTGATTCTTCGTGGCTTTACTGTCGTTGGATCATCTAGCCTAGCGCGCTTCATCTGCTCATATACGTCCAGTTGTTATCGCTCGTGAGACTACTCGACGAGGGATTCTGGAGTCTGCGCAACCGTCCCGCGACCACCAACCTTCTCGGTAGATTTGACCCTCCAGGCTGTAACCACTCTCTACCAAGTGTCATCGTACATCTTCATCATATTTAGTAGTCAGCAGCGTGCTAGAAGATCTCTGCTCCTCGAGGTGATAACCTACGCCCGGCTCAGCGAGCGCTGTTCCTCTGCAAACCTAGCGGTACTACTATTCCTGTCTAGCTGCGTATATTTCCTCTCGTCGCCAGTAGTCAAGGGATAGCTCAGGAGCCACCATGTCGTCGGCAGTAGCGGAGTTAGAAGCTGGCCTGAATGCCATGCAGAACTTGAAGCCGCCCGGAGTGTCTGGGTCTCGTATCGCTACACTAACCGCGCTCTGCGTGAACAACGTCCAGGTAAGATAGGACATCGTATCCCGCGCGCGGTACCACTTCCGACTATACTGACCTCAACTCTTCTGCGGTAGTCCGAGTCTGTACTCATCCAGAAAATCTACACTCACTTCAAGAAGGCCCCGGCAACGCACAAATTGGGAGTACTCTATGTCGTAGATTCCGTAACTCGCAAATGGGTCGACCAGGCGAAACAACAAGGCCAGCCCATCAATAGCTCTGCCCAAGATGGAACGTACGCTGCTGGCGTCCATAGAGTAACGGAGCTGCTTCCAGTCTTAATGAATGACATAATTCAGAATGCCCCCGGAGAACAAAAGGTACGCTTTATTTAAATCGCACACTCACATTCCGTACATCTGTAATCTTGGTCGCGCCGACGGCTAGTCAAGCGGGTCTTTGGACTTACGGAACCAACGGCCATTGACTTCGTTCTCCTGGAGGCTTGCAATGCGTACTTTTGATGATTCGGAACATGCATTTACCTAACCTTACGAGTAGGAGAAAATTAAGAAGCTCGTTGATATCTGGGAGAAGGGCCAAACGTTCCCCATGTCCATGATTGAGTCATTCAAGCAGAAGCTCAACGCTCCACCAGTCTCTCAAAGTACGTCTTCCAGATTCCCGTTTAAGCAGATTCAGGCTTTAGGTGCCTTTTGCATGCCCGCCAGTCCGTGTATCTGATCTGTATTCTCATTACTATAGACGAGTCGACCACGCCTGTGGGTAGTCCCCCGCCAGGCGCAGGCCTTCCGGGTTTGTCTGAGACCAAACCATCTGTTACTGAAGCCCCAAATGCTATCATGGAGGCTCTCGCCAACATTGCCCGGCAGAATATCACGGCTCCGCCGCCGAGCGCCTCTGTTCCGGCCGCAGCTAGCCCTTTCAGTATACCACTGACGCAACAGGGTGCCGTAGCACAGCAACCCGCATTGCAAACAACACAGAGTCAATCTTCAACTCCTGCTCCTGCTACCTTCCCTGCAGCAGCACATCCTATAAATGTTCCTAGTCTGCCATATCAATATGCCCCGCAGGCTCAAACTCAGGCTCCAATCCAGACTCAGCCCTATGTGCCTCCGGTGACTGCAAGTAATCAAGCTCCCGGGTTCCCTGGCGTGGCTCCCGGTGCACCAGGGCCGGCCGCAGCGGGTGGCGTAGACCCTAGCGTCCAGCAACAACTTATGTTGATCAAACTGCTGTCGGATCAAGGCGTCCCTATGGATAAGATACCTATGATTATAGCAGGAATACAAAATAGCACTGGTGCTGCAGCTGCAGCTCCAGCAGCTGCCCCGCCCTCTATGCCTCCGCAGCCTCAGCTTCAGCCAGGCCAACAACCCTATGGTAGTCTCTGGGGCCAGGAGGGGTACCGGCCAGACGAGTCACGTGATCGTAGCTTTACCCAAGTGAGATCCCCTCCTAGATACAACGATAGATCAAGGTCGCGTTCTCCTCCGCGTCACTGGGATCAACGTGGTCGCGATTACGGGGCATTCGGGCCCAATTCACCTGGTGGTGGACGTATGGAAGATCGTGACCGACGTGGTAGAGACTACCGTCAACGTAGCCCACCAGGTCGTCGTGGCCGTAGTCCGACCCCTCCTCAGGACTACCCTCGTCCCGGTGCGAAATGGGTTGAGATTGATAGAAGCTTACCACAGGGTCATATCAAGGGTATGTGATTTTTTTTTGGAAAATACTTAGGTTGAAGTTTCTCGCTAACAATGTGATAGTCCTCAGCAGGACGCTTTTCGTTGGAGGTGTGACGTAAGCAATCGCCCTTTTGAAACCTTTTGGGCTAAGTGGCTTACTCGTTTAACACAGATGTTCCGAAGCCGAGCTGCGGTCTGTTTTTGGTCGCCATGGCCAGGTCCAGACCTGCATCGTCAACAAGGATAAGCGCCATGCCTTCGTCAAGATGGTTACCCGAAGGGATGCCGTCCACGCAAAAGAAGCCATGGAGAGCGGCAGCTTTAGAGTAAGTGAAAGTTCCCAAGCGTCAATTGTGTCATATCTGACGAGTCTGTAGACCCGCTGGGGTGTAGGCTTCGGTCCGCGTGATTGCAGCGATTATCAAACGGGTATCAGCGTTATTCCCATCTCGAAATTAACCGAAGCCGACAGAAAATGGATGTTGACTGCCGAATTCGGCGGCAGCGGTGGCCGACCAATTGAAACAGGCCTGGTCGTCGAAGAGCCTGACATTGAGATAGGTGCTGGTGTATCCTCTAAGGCTATCAGTCGACGTATGCAAACAGACAAAGGCGGTAGACATGGTCCAAAATCCAGCCGGGATGATGAGGACATGAGCCGTTGGCGAGGTGGTAAAAGAGACAACCGCCATGACAACGGCACCCCTAATGACCAGCCCCAAGGCCAGGACTTCAGTCAGTTCCCGTTCGGCATAGGAACGGGACCCAACGGGATGCCAGTCTTTCCACCAGGGTTTTCGTTCCCTGCCCCTGATCAGTACAATGGAACTGGATAGGATATTGGCGTGGCTGTAAATCGTCGTAGTCTACCATGTGCGCATGGTTGCATTGCATTCTATCACGTTGGGCAGCAGTAGTGCCTTGTATCGTTGCATGGATTGGCGTTAGGGGGGAGAGGAGGATTGCATTAGTCGACCTCTCCGGTTGGTCTTAATATACATGCGTTATGGATGTCATTTTTTTCACGCCGCCTGAGAGGCCGAGAACGCCTTACCTACCTACCTAAAGGTGATGGGTTTCTCGGACGGGAAGGCCGTTGCGACCGGGATTGTCGGGAAAACCAACGTCTTACCCACAACATTTTATTTCCGTTCCCCGGCTCTTAGATTGACACGATAGGTTATTGATGGCCGAGTGCCAGCGCCCGTTAATTGAGTTCTATAATTTCTAGTTCGTCCAACGATTGATTGACCAACTGTTATGAGAATGTCTATTGAAAATGTCTTGTTTGTGACCATGCTGGATCTAGTCTCTATGACAACCACAGTCGACACAAGCTACCCTGTACAACTATATAAATATATTTGCGCGCTTATAAATAAACACTTATAATATTTATATTAAAGCAAGTTATAATATTAAAAAATTTAAGCGATTAATATTTAAAACAAGCCATATTATAATATATGCTGAGGTAGTTATTAAAAGAGCTACACTTAAGCTTATATCTACGGACAGCTTAAATCATGGTACACAGGCTAGGCCACTCAAAACACAGAAGCGCGTAAAGCTACACGTTATAGAGCGTGATTTACCACTATTTAATTTTTAAAAGAATTGCTCGCAAAACCTGCGGTTGTTCACTAACTGAATTATATTTCTAATGCTTAAACTAACAGGGCCGTAAAGAGGTATCATAGGTACCTTGTAATATCGAAACATCAAGTCCTTGAATGCTTTATACATGTATCCTCCTATAGAAAGGATTTATTCCTCCAACGGCATATACATGCAGGTAGGTTGCTCACTTGCTTGCTTGCTCGCGGTCTGTAATCACCTGGGATCGTCATCATCTTCCTCACTGTCTGCAATACTACTTTCGTAGTCAAGATCGTAGAGGCGGTCGTCAAGCTCTGCTTTCTCCTTTTTGAGCTCTAACAAGGTAGCGTGATCAAAGACATTTCCATAACCCGACGCAGAAATCTCCTCGGGATCATCGTTGCCATTAAAGGAATTTTCCTGCTCCAGCGGATGATAGTACAAATTTCCATGCCAACCGTTCATTAGGCTATTAACACTCAACTCTGGCTGGCGTGGCAACCTGATTTGTGAGTGAACTAGCTCAGATACCTGTTGCTTGTTCGGGAAAATAGCTGAAAAAGGCTCGTTTAGATCTTCATTCAGCAGTTCCTCTTCTCTGAAGAAGCCAGTTGACGAATAGTTGACGCCTTGCAAATCACCAACTATGGGATCTGGCTGGATCCCAGCGCTTTCCTGGCTCTCCGTGAGCTTATCTGGAGGAGGCACTTCAGGGTGAGGTATAAAAGGGATTGGTCGACGAACGGTAAGTTGGCTACCGCTTTCCGTCCGTACACTCAAAAAGTTGGTAGAGTCCTGTGTAGGGTCCGGTGAAGAAGGGTCTTCGTCTTTAGTGTCCAAAGCTAGCAAGTACACTCGACCACTCCCATCTCCGATAACCAACTTGGTAAAGTCCGGAGAAAATGCACCGTAAGTGATTGGTGCCTTTGCTTCGATAAGGTCTTTGACCAGGACACCTCTACCCTGTCGGATATTCCAGACCTTCAATACGCCGTCGGATGACCCCGTATATAGACGGTCAGCAGTAGTTGCCCATGCTACAAACTTGACCCCGACGTCTTCTTCCTCTCTACTTCCCAACAACTCTTCAATAGGGTCTAGAACTTGTTAATTTAGTGATTTCAAGTACGAAATGCCTAAACTTACCTCCGTGCTCTAAGACGCACATAGGCCAATCGCTCGCAGATGTGTCCCACACGTAAACTTTGCCGTTAGTGCAGCCCGCTGCCACATACGAGTAAAGAACGCTATTTGGGCTGTTCGTTTGTCAGCCAAGGAGATCAAAGCAGGGGTATAATGGTATAATTACATTATTGCCAGCTCGTTGATGTCAACAGCGGCGCAATCCAGGGTCTTAATAGCACTATACTGGTTTTCTTTGTTAACCTCAAAAAGGCGGATTTGCGTTCGAGGAGTTTGATCTGTCTTCTCTAGAGCCAGAGATGCTGAAGTAGCAGCTGCGAAAGCAGCGCGCGACGGGTGCCAGGCCACCTCGAATACATTTTGAGTTTTGGCGCTGTTCACTTTGACTTGAGTTTTCTTCCTTGTGTCCCAAAGACAGAGTTCTCCGGATTTGCGTTTGTCTTCGGGAATATGATGTTCTTCTCCGGTTGAACTTCTAGGGGAATAACCAATAAGCAGAAGATGGTTCACGTTAGCGGCTAAACCCCATCGGATGGCGGCTGGGTAGTAAGCCCACTTTTCAGAGGGCACGTAGTCTTCGTCATGTACTCTGGTACACGAGTAGGAATCGTATGGGCTATCCGAGATGTTGGAGTGATCTGGATGATAGACTCTAACCGCCTCCGTTGCCACGTCAGCAGCTGTTGCTATAGTATCTGTGCCATTTTTTGACGCGACAACGAAGTTGACGCGACCCTCATGGTTCCAGGTCCCCTGGACTACTAATGAGCCATTTTCAGCTTTCCAGACTTTCACGGTCTTGTCAAAGCTAGATGTAAAAGCCAGGTCCCAACAGGGATCGTAATCAGAGGAGACCACAGATGTGAAAAGCCATGGGTCTTGACTTGCCACCATTGAATGCAGGGCATTATCACCGCTGGATACGACTGGACGGATGATTCGATGATCTGGATATGCGTGTAATGTGTCTGTTACAGCGGACCCTAGCAAGAGATTTCCGGGCTTATTATACTGCTGATTATGGGAATCAGAGTGAGTGGTCGTGCCACAGATAAAGTCAGTGTTGGAGAGCCAGCTAACAGTCATAATGTCGCCGGCACAATCGACCCACTCCACCTGTGGCTCAAGATAATCCTCTCTATGACTCTTGGCAGTGACAACGAAGTTTCGGTACCAGCAACCAGCGCCTAGACGGTTCCCATGGACCTCTCTCTCCAACAATAACGCGGGTATCTTGTTGGCTCGACTGGTCTCACTCTGTGCCATGGAATTGTTTTCTTCGATGAAGAGATATTTGGGTCCCGAATTGAGCTTCTTTCCATACAAGTCATTCAGAAAGTTTGTGATATCGTCGGGTGAACGCCTCGTCAGTGAGGGTGGGGGGGAATCATAACCAACATAACCTTTGGCATGGATTTCGGCCAAACTAGTCCTCATGCTCGGCACCTTCTTAAGGACATTGCGGAGGTCTCGGAGAGTTGACCTTTCGTTATGAACCGCTGGCTTGCCATACAATATCCTGGCCAATTGCTGGAGATACTGTATTTCGGCATTATTAAAGTCGACGTGAAAGACTTCAGACCCAAGGGGTCTTTTGAGTACGAGACGTGGAAAAGCCTTTGCCACGCTTGACATGATTTGCTGCCGTTCCAATGCTGATAAGTACGGACGTAGAGGTAAGCCAAACCCGCTCGGTTGTGGCTGGGATGGAGCCAAGTCATATACTTCTTGCTGGCTTGGGGGGGTGCGTGAAGTAGACTGGAAATCAGGCTCTAGCTCCTCGGACTCATCAGGGAAAAGTTCATCGCTCATATCAAGACTAGGACAGGGGATGCTTCCATAGCCCCGGTCATCGTCACCATCACCATCACTAGAATCGGCATCGTCGTGGGTGTAGTTGCTGATGTTCGATTCTTTCTCAATCGACGGTAGGATTACAGGTACGGTTACGGGAGCAATGAGGTTGGGAGGAGGATGAGGGGGAGGAGGTGCAGAAGCAGTAGTGGAAGCGGAACTGAGAGTAGTAGTAGTAGTGGTGGTGGTGGTGGTAGTAGTCGTCGTAGTGGCAGTGGCAGTGGAATGCGTGGGGGTTGCGCTCTGAGTCGGCCATCGGCAATCCTGGATGTTATCAATGGTAAGAACGTAATGTTCATGAGCGGGAAAGAAGCAACTTACTGGGCCGGCAGCAAGCTGGGTGACCAGCCTAGGTATACCAGCTGCTATTTGCGACTCAATGGACCGATCCAATCGGCCATTTCCTTCGTAGAACCATTTCTGAAAGTCTTTCGTGACGAGAAGTTTGGTAACCTTGAGGCCGAGCTTCTCGAGATCGTAGACCGCCGGGTCGAGCTGCTCAGTGGCACGCTCTATATGAGGGTATATCTGCGATTCGAGACATTTCGCCAGCACCGCGGCGACCTCGTAGCGTCGGCGTTCTTGAGGTGAAGCATCGGACCCCGACGGCTCGCCAGTTGGCTCGCCCGTCCGCTGGCGTTTGGCAGGGCGTGTGTCACCAGCGATGCTGTCGTCACGAGAGGAGGAGGCGCCGTTGGCCGAGTTCGGGGTGTGAGAGGGAGACGCAGCGGGGACGGGTAAGCGAGCAAGCTGCCGATGCGGGTGGTCGCAGCTATTTCTACGCGTCTCCGCGACGGTATAGGTATTATTATCAGCGTCGATGGTCAGATCGACGACGTCGGTGCTATTTGGGATTGGAGCCTTCGAGATATGACCGTAGGTGGCCATATTCGCAGCAGCATGATTTATGTTGTAATAGTCGTAAGTGTAGGATAGTTAATAATAATAAGCTAATGATTAAAGGTAAAAGGTCAAGTGGGTCGTGCTTGCTAAAAATCTTAAAAGTTTTAAATATTAAAATAATTAAACTTAATTAAATAACTTTATTTACGATTATTAAATAAGTAAATTTCTTTTATATTAGTTAATAAATCTTTTATTTATATAATTTTAATTAATAAAATTTTTTTTAATATAATTATCATTCTCGCCGATTAAAGTAGGTGTATTTTGATCTTGAATCAAATAATAAGAATCGCCTAGGTAGCTATCTCTCCACCTTGCGTAGAGCACGTTGATAGTAATTCACAAACAATAGGTGCGTCTCGCAGGTGTAGCGCTGGGCAGGTTGCGCAGTCACTGAGATGGCCGGATTATAGTTGCTGTAGTACGGGGCTCTCGCGCTCTAGCTCCAGCAACAGCAAAAGCCCTGTAGCTAAGCCCGGCAAGGCTGTCCATCGGCAAGCTCAGGTAGTCCAGCTCAATACACGGCGTATTAAATCATCCAATAAGGTGCTCTCTCCGGGGGCTTTGGTCTTTAAACAGGAGAATTGACAGTGAACCCGGTAGGAGAGGCAACGTAAACGCTCTTTCCTCACAGCTTTTGCTTAACCCTGCTAAAAAAAAAAGCCCGATATCTTACATAGCCGTAATCAATCTAACAACAGCCGGAATAAACATAAAATAATTGAATTCTTGTCATAGCTATAAAAAACCCCGACACTCAAGAAAAATACCTTGAAAAAACAAGATCTTGTTTAATAACTACCAGGAGCATAAGTGTCAAGCTTAGCATATGCGCACGTGATAAGGCGTCGCGTAGGGTAACCTACAATCCTCCTCCCTTGTAAGAGGTAGCCCCACCAGGTATCGCGTGGGGAGTCTGCTACCAGCTGTCAGCTCCACTGGGTGAGTTCGGCCGCTGAATTGTACCTGGTGGGGCGTTATTTACTGGGCACAGACTGCGTACTCGCGCGGTTTAAAGTAAGCCATATATGACCTGATCAGCTGCCTAGGCTACGCTAAGAGTTTATGTAAGTGTTATGACTATAATAGAGGCAGTGTAGTTTAAAGCCCAACTAGACCTTAGTATTAAAAGAAAACCTTGCAAACTATTTCAAGAGAGACAAAAAGGTGGAGGCCAGCCAGTGTGACCTCTACTCTGCCAGATATATACCATGGTCACCACTCTTATTCATTGCGCGCGGGCCACACTGCGCACATATTTTAGCCACACAACAAGCCACGTGTGGCTTATAGGCAATTAGATCAAATATAAGCTATATCTTTACTTAGGGCTCTTAAAACTAGATGTTGCGAAAATTTAGGGCAATTTTGATAATAAAATCTAAATATTGATTTCCGATAGAAATAGTATTAGATTCATCAGCTTCACTATCACTACATACCACCAGTAAGTCTACAACAACGGGATACCATCTACTCTTAGCCTGCTTTCTATAGCTTAGGCTTAATCTTAGAGGCCTCCTCGTTGATCTCAATGTACATTCTATCGATATCAGCCTTGAACTTCCTCGCGGTTTGAGGCCTCTTCAGTTTCAAGCTGTCACAGTCGTCAGCGGACTCTCCAAAAGATATCGGAGGATGACATCAGTTGGTGAACTTACGTAGGGGTCAGCAACTCGTTCTCGATGCTGAACGGCTCAACGTCCAAGATGCAGTTCTTGACGCGCTCGTAACCGTTGAACTTGTGCTTCCTTCCGATATCGTCAAGGTGCTTCAAAACAGCCTTAACCACTCTGGGGTCTTTGGCGGCCTCCTTAATAGCAGGGATATCCTCGGCAGCAATGGTCTTCTTAAGAACTTTGCTTGCGAAAGGCGCGAAGTTGACGGGATCAACTCCAAAGATACCAACCAATGAAGACTGGGTACCTTCGCCGTGCACATAAGCCATTGCGATCAGGTTGGAACTGCCCATATACACGTTCTCAATACGCTCAGGCGAGATGTACTCTCCCTGCGACAGCTTCAGAACATTCTTCTTGCGGTCGATGATTCTGATACGTCCCGCTTCGTCGAATTCCGCAATATCGCCTGTGTGGAACCATCCGTCCGGATCCAGGGCCTTGGCGGTCTCGGCTTCGTTCTTGTAGTACCCACTAAAGATGGATGTTCCTCTCAAGAGAAGTTCACCGCGCGGCCTTGGCTTGTCCGTCACCAAGTAGTCAAGGTCTGGTTGAGATTCCAGACAAACCTCGGTACTGGGCAGCGGAGGGCCATTGTTGCCCAATGAGAAATCGCCTTCCAACTGACAAGATGTAGAAGCGTAGGACTCGGTCAGGCCGTAGCCCGAGGCAAAGTTATTACCGAAGGCAGCACGTAGGAACATTTGGACATTAGGATCCAATTGCGCACTGCCACTCACCATGGAGCGACATCTATCCATACCAACGGCAGCCCGAACCTTGGGAGTCCAGATGCGGTCGTACAGGAAGTGCTTATTGTGAGCTTGGCCGGGAGGGAGCTTCATATTGGCCATCTTAGTGTCAATCACCCGGCGAGAGAGCGCACCCCTGAACCCGTCAGCTTCGACAGTCTGGGCCCGAATACCCATGTTAAAACGGTTGAACAGACGCGGAACCGAAGGGAAACCTGTGGGCTTGAGGATCTTCAAGTCATCCACGAGTTCCAACATGTCCCCATGGAAGTACCCTATCCCAGCGCCCTCAGCCAGTGCCGTCTGGTCAATGAGTCGTCCGAAGATATGAGCTACTGGCAGATATGAAATGTTTGTATCATGTGTTGAGTATTGGCCTGTGGCCCGACCAGCAGCAATACCCGCCACACAATTGGCGTGTGTAAGGACGACGCCCTTGGGATCACCAGTTGTACCAGAGGTATAGTTGATGGTGATGATATCCTCAGGGCGAGGCGGACGAGCAGGGTGCGCTACCTTAGCTCCCAGCTGTTCCACCTCGTCCATGGACCAGACCTGGACACCATTCTGTTCAGCGATGGCATTCAAGATGGACCTCTTGGAGTATCCAGCCGGTTCACCAGCATCTAAGGGGTCCATGCAAATAATCAACTTCAGCTGGGGTATCCGTGGCGCAAGAGCCAGAAGAAGGGGAACGTGTGGTAGCGAGGTCACGACGCAGGAAAGTTCAGCATGCTTAATGATGAATTCAGACGTATCGGGGCCAAGGGTTTCATAGAGGGAGACTGAGAACATGGATTGGGTCACAAAACCGAGATCTGTATTTCAAATTGGTCAGTTTGTACAGTGATTCAGATAGCCTGAGGCTTGGGGTCAAGAAGAGCGCTGCCTTACCTGCGATCTGCCACTCAGCACGGTTCTGGCTCCAAAGACCAACGCCGTGGTTACCAGGAGGAACGCCGATGCGGCGATGAAGTTCAAAGACGCCAGATCCAAAGTTTTTGGCGCGGGCAGCTACCTCAGCGTATGTCTTCCATACATACTTGTTTTCCCAGCTCTTGGTGGTCGGATTCCAGGGTCGCGTGCCCAGACACCTGTTATTGGGGAAGTGCTTGACGGTGAACTCGAAAAGATCGTAGAAAGTGCGCAACTCCGGGTCGTAGGTCGAGAGAAGGGGCTGGTCTCGGAATCTCCAGTGACGGTAGATAGGTGTGCGGCCTTCGCGCTCGGTGCCGGGGACAGGAACAGCGTAAGGCGAGCCTGGCGGAGGTGTCTTCGCGATCTCCTGGATTTTGGCCGTAATCTGCGCCGGTGTCGTCATGGTGGTTGGGCAGGGCGCCGTCAGCGCGGGAACCAATCACCGAATTGGGGCTTTGGAGGTGTGACAAGAGATGTGGTCTGCACGCAAGATTTGGTCGCCCCGAGTAATGCCTAGCTTCTCAGATGTGTCAATGATAAGGCACGGGCAATTGTTGGTCATAAAAGCTGGAACAGTCGAAGACAGAGCAAGCGATGGATAGGGGGTATACGGGATGGCTCACCAGTTCAGGCGTTCACGTGAAAATTAGACCAAGATGTTCCAGGACAGACAGAGAAAGAGACGATTTGGAGTCACAGTCGACGCGAGAAAGAGATATATCGCCAACTTGGAAATACCGAGACAACCGAAAGAAGGAAATGAGTGTGGTCGCTGTGATGAGCATGTTCGTTTCCTCAACGACTGCTACTACTACTACTTACCTAGGTAGGGTCCACCGAGACCGCTAAGACCGTGAAGCCGAGGCTTATGTCTGGTTTGGACTTAGGCCATTGGCTAGCCCCATGGGGCTGTGGAAACCATCGTGACTTCCCAGTTCCTCGGTGCCCGCTGCAATTGGCATTTGAAGAGCGCATGATTGGCTGGAGCCCACGGTCCGCGTTGACCAAATCATCATCATGACTACTTAGGTAGGTAGGTGCTATAGGCACAGTAGGTAGTAGGTAGTAGGTAGTAGGTCAGTGGTTGATACCAGGTCTCAGTGCAGCTAGCTGTGAGAAGAGGTGTTGTGGTCTAGCCAATACATAGCCAAGACGGTATGGTATGTAAGCGACTATGCATACAAATGCTGTCGTTAAACAAGATTTTTCTTTACAAAGTATACGCATATATAGGCATGCATACGCCAGCTCCAGAGGCAGGCACGTCAAAAGTTGGAGTTATGATAAGATAAGAGAAAAAGAAAGCAATACAAGTTCACACGCTTTTCCCCGGCCCACTTGAATCGGTCGCTTTCGCCCGACCGGAATCATGACTGAGTCAAGGACAACCACGACCTGTACATGCTACCTTAGGTAAGCATCTGGTATGACAAAACCATCTGGCTTGATAAGTACTGGGCACATGCAGAAAGGTTTGAAGACTCTTAAATACATTTAGAGTCTGATCAAGTCGGCCCCAACATTACCGATCAGCTTCATATGGTGAGACCCACAGAAATGGCTGTCGCAAGAGAATGTAAACCCAGCCATACAGTATCCTTTGCGTTCTAGTACAACTCTCAGAGTCTTACGTCCAGGAGACAAATGATAATTCAGGAAGGCTTCATGACTTTATGAGCCAGTGTTGAGAGAGCGAGCAAGAAATCCATTAAGCACTCTTAAATAACGACAAGTCTCATATCATCGATTCGTCATCACCACACAAGCTACTCTGCGAAACAATAGCCAAGATGTGCAGAAGTCGAAATGAAACTGTTATCACAATCAGCACTCTTAGGTCTTGCGCTCTTTGAGATCCCATCGATGCGGCTTGGTGAAGCCGGGCATCTTGAGACGACTTGGCTCTCGCAGCCAAGCCACTCAGAGCCGTCTTCTGATACTCCCAAGCCGTTTCCGACTTTGCGCGACGCGCGCCGCGTGTCCGAATACCCACCGTCTTCATGACAGCAATCTGAAAAGAAAAATTAGCTCAGCCTTCGCTGCAGTGTTTCAATGATGCTTCTCATCACAGTACGGAGGGCTTCGCCGTAAGAAGTTCCCTGGAAACGCTGCTTGGCGGAATGATCAGGGAACTGGTCTTGGTCGCTCCCACTACGAGAATTGGCGGCTCTATGAACTTAGGTAATACTAGGCGCATGAAAACTTACTCCAAGATTCATAGCATCCCTGAAACACCATTTCCTGCACTTAATCCGATGCTATGATGAAAACGATAATTGCTGTCTCTCGATATTTGACCCTACTAACTGACCTGATGGGAGGACGACATGCAATTATCAACTTCATCTTCAACCTTCAAAATTTAATCCTAATTAACTTCCAACCCACCCTACTACTCGTGCATGAGAATTTCGGCACTTGCAACGCCCTCGCACGGAAGATTTCCTTTATTGGCTGCGTGATGTAGCATGGAGTGTGATATGCATAGCAAGCCCCCTTGCCGTGCCTGTTTCAGATAGTTCAAACGAACGTATCGCAACACCAAATTGGGACGACGATCAGAGACCCCGAGCACCATCTAGCCAGTCCCGGGCCAGCACGTCTTGAGCCTAATAAGAGTGATATACCGCCTTTGGCCACGTCGAGTTGCATTAATGTAAGGCACTTCCCCTATCCGCGTCTATGTAGTCTTCCGACGTCTAGGCTTGTTGCACCTCCATTAACTTGACAAGAGAATATTCTATACAGGTTTTCTGGCGGTGCTGTGTCATTCTTTAACCGCTCTTCTTCTCTTCTCTTTCTTTTATTTATTCGGTTAGGTGCACTGGTTGCAGTAATCTTTTTCGTTCATGACTACGGGTACCCATCGCGACGTTCGCTATCCTCGCCGCATCCCCCGGTTTCTTCGATCCCACGCGAACATGTATTCCCCTACTATTGTCCTCCTAGGGCTGAGGGTCGCCCAATTTACCTTGGCCTTCGTTATGCTTGGGTTGTCAGCGTACGGTATGTCACTAGGCAAAGGGCGGATGAGGAAGAGACGAAGACTTGAAGTTAATGTTGTTCCATCATAGTTATAAACTGGTATAATGTCGACGTTATGAGCCCAGCACCTGCTCAGGTTGGCTGGCTCCTGTTCGCCTCGCTGTTCACAATTATTTCCATTGGAGTCCTCGAAGGATTCCCAAGATTCGCTCCGCGATGTATGTGCTCTCCCATTGGAAAACATCGCAGAATATCAGAGACTGACACATTGGTTCCAGTTTTCCACCCCTATGCAGCTCTCTCGCTCGAGTTCAGCAACGCCATCTTCTATTTCGCGGGCTTCATTGCCCTGTCGACTTTCATGGGCGGGCTGTTGTACTGCCGCGGAAGCGTGTGTGGCTCGGCTCGAGCGGATGTTGCGTTCGGGATTCTCGAATTCGTCCTCTGGGGTGCCTCGACGGTCTTGACCAGCAGAGATGTCTTCAAGAAGGGCTTCCGCCGCTCCAACAAGACGCAGGCCCCTTTGGGCGTACCACCGATGAAGGAAGCCCCGGCCCCTTAAAGAGCGGCAGCCTTTCCGTCGTCAGTCCCTACTATACTGAGATCCCCTTATCCCCATACCGGTCGTTGTGGGACGATGTTCCGCCTGTTCAGGAAACGAAATCGCAGTGGGAACACATCTATCTCTATTTCCCTAGGCGCTGGCTGAGCTGGGGTGAAGGTATTCGTCTCTAATGACATGTAAAGAGGGTCGAGGATTTTGGCTCCGTTAATGTATTACAGAGACACATGAGACAAGACTTAGTACATATGGAACCCTTGCGATGAATGAATTATGGCTTCGTCTAGATGACAGCCACGTGGGGGGGGTGGATTAGCTAATGGCAATGCGAGTGAAGGGAGTTTAGGAGTCGTCATGTTTTACCACAGATGAATGAGACTAGGTAGTACATACGAAACTACACCGAGAGGACAAGAAATAGATATAAATCTGCCCGTCGAAAACCCCTATCATAACTCATCCGTCCAGCTCAGTTCGTTCAATATCATACTGAGACTAGAAAGTCGGGAAACCAAGCGATTCCGATATCCTCCCAAGCCGTCATCAGTAGCGTGTCGCAATGCAGACTACAGATGAGGCAGTTAAATAGCGTCGTGGGATGAACCCCGCCCTAAGAGCACGTACATTAGTGCGTTCTGGAACAAATCTACTAATACCTAAAAAGTCGCCCCAAAAGGTATCTCCCGCTGAAGATTACCCCGCCATGGGACAGAAAGGTAGGATTCTCGTGACGTGACACTACAGGAAGAGCACACGAGATATCCGAATAGCTACGTGCATTTGATTTGACGTGCTTGAGCTAGAGATGGTGGTAGACTAGTAAGCACTTTGCTAGTATACCATTTGGATATGTGCCAATGCTACTCATCACACTTCGAGAGCAAACATGCAAGGCGGGGTTATCGCGTGGATCAAGCGAGAGAGAAGAGGGATCTCATCTGCCAGGCACAGTGCTATGTCTATGAAATACTATTGTAACTAAATATGGGAAATCCTCACTGCATCCGCGCTGGCAGGCGAGCCAATGGCAAGGACCTCTCAGTAAGCCCTCTCCTACTCTGCATCCCTCAAATCTATACCTATGTAGGTGTTGTTCATGCAGTCTGCCGCAGTGACAGTCACCTAAGTTAGTGCAGAATCGAAGAAATATGACAACCAAAGAAAGAAGGTTGGAACCGATGGCGTGCTTGAACCCCCCGCCGAAGCTAGGCTCGGGCGGCGAATAAGGTATGGGGCTGTTCCCGTTCGCCGTCCGTCGCCAGCACAGCTCTCGTCCACCCCGCGATGACGCCAGATAATGGTTCGGTGTCGAAAGATGTGCTAGAGCACCTAGCACGGGGCAGGTAGGCACAGCATCGTACGCTAGAGCGAAACGAAGTGCCAAATAGAGGAAAAAGAAAAGGATATGCACGCCTGCGACTCGCTTGAGCGGAGGTTGGAGGAGCTCGAATGGAGTTAATTGCTGGTCCTCTCGATATATACTAGAGACACGGGAGTTCGTCCCTGGCTATGAATTTGACTTTTCCCACTTATATCCATCCCTGTCCCCTACTATATACCATATTCCTAATTCCCTGCCAATTATTCGTAAAGAAGAGCATACATACATACATATACACCTTGTTTGAAAGACTCTGTTTCAAATATAGACCTCGTTGAAGATACGCTTACGTCCACACATAATGGCCGAGGAGCTCAGCAAGAACTTCGAAACACTGCAGCTCCACGCGGGGTAAGGCTTACAACCACCCCCTCTGCTCAATCACCATACTACATGACCGGATGTGGAAAGTAGTTTATATGTTTATATGATCAAAGCTGACGGGACTAATAGCCAGGAAGTAGACCCAGCGACGAACGCTAGAGCCGTGCCTATCTACGCGTCAACTGTCAGTATTCCCGGCCGCCTTACCTAGACTTTGAACCGGCGATTGGTCGACTGACTTGACAAAACATACAGAGCTTCGCCTTCAATGACTCGGCGCACGGCGCGAGGCTATTTGGCCTCAAGGAGTTTGGCAACATTTACAGCCGTATCATGAACGTGAGTACACCCTGGCTCCGCGTGTGTATATATACACAGAGATATATAAGGAAAGAAAAGGGGAAGAGAGAACAGAGGCTAACACAACCGAACCAACCTACCAGCCCACCGTAGATGTCTTCGAGAAGCGCATCGCAGCACTAGAGGGCGGCGTGGCGGCCCTCGCAACGGCCTCGGGCCAGGCGGCGCAATTTATCACCATTGCCGCGCTGGCGAGCGTCGGCGACAACATCGTCTCGACCTCGAACCTGTACGGCGGCACCTACAACCAGCTGAAAGTCTTCCTGCCGCGCCTCGGCATCAAGACCAAGTTCATCGAGGGCGACAGCCCCGCCGACTTCGCCGCCGCCATCGACGACCGCACTAAGGCCGTCTACATCGAGAGCATCGGTAACCCGCGGTACAATGTGCCCGACTTCGAGGCCATCGCCAAGGCCGCGCACGAGAAGGGTGTTCCAGTCGTGGTAAGTTGTCCCCTCTATTTGGCCCTATTTCTTTGCCAACTCTCTCGCTATATATACACACGGAACCCCTAAAAGTGCTCGGGACATTGGTGTACAAAAGCTGATCAACCTGTGCCTGACAGGTCGACAACACATTCGGCGCCGGAGGCTACTACGTGCGCCCTATCGAGCACGGTGCCGACATCGTGGTGCACTCGGCAACGAAGTGGATCGGCGGCCACGGCACGACCATCGGCGGCGTCATCGTGGACAGCGGCAAGTTCGACTGGGGCGCGCACGCGGCGCGGTTCCCGCACATGGTCGAGCCGTCGGACGGGTACCACGGGCTCAAGTTCTGGGAGACGTTCGGCCCCATCACCTTCATCATCCGGGCGCGGGTCGAGATCCTGCGCGACCTCGGCGCGTGCCTGAACCCGTTCGCGGCGCAGCAGCTGCTGCTGGGCACGGAGACGCTGAGCCTGCGCGCCGAGCGGCACGCGCAGAACGCGCTCGCGCTCGCCAAGTACCTCGAGGCCTCGCCCTACGTCAGCTGGGTGTCGTACCCGGGGCTCGAGAGCCACGGCAGCCACGCGGTGGCCAAGCGGTACCTGAAGCGCGGGTTCGGCGGCGTGCTGAGCTTTGGGGTGAAGGGCGGCGGCGCCGCGGGCAGCCAGATCGTCGACGGCTTCAAGCTCATCTCGAACCTCGCCAACGTCGGCGACTCCAAGACGCTCGCCATCCACCCCTGGACCACCACGCACGAGCAGCTGTCCGAGGAGGAGCGCGTCAGCTCGGGCGTCTCCGAGGACCTCATCCGCATCTCTGTTGGTACGGAACACATCGACGACATCATCGCCGACTTCGAGCAGTCCTTTAAGAAGGCCGCTGCCGCTGAGCCCAGTGGTGGCGAGAGCAAGGACGCTGCTGGGGACAAGAAGGAAGAGGCGCCTACTGTTGTGTAAGGGAAGGAAAAGGAAAAGGAAACAAATGGTTATTGCTAATGTAAAGCGAAATACATGTCGTCGTTGCTGTCTTATGTTTTACGGGCGCAGTGGAGGAGGTGAGAGGGATACGCTGTTGAAAGATATACCCTTTGAATGAAATGAGTAGAGTAGACTTACAGAGATCTCACCACGTCAATGGAGTCCAATTCCGAATCGAATCCCTTCCCTGTGTGTATTTTCGCGTGGTATATTGCCCAGGTTTGTACCAGGGTAAGAATCGCTATCTAGAGTTGGTGTAAGTGAGTGGATTAGGTAGGCCGTCTCAGAGACAGAGGGAAGCGTATCGGAGCTCTACTTTATTAGTGGAGTTGGGCTTTCCCGACTTAGCAAATGTATGAGAGATAAATTGTCGCATAAAATGTAGTAGGTCAAAATTTCAAATGAAAAGTGAGTATTTTTCTAAATCGAAAAGAAATACCAAGAACTTCTTGCTACTGTAGTGTATATTTAAAGTACTGCGAGTTGTAGTGAAGAGAAGTAGAAGACAGACCACTGACGCTATTGGTCAGGATACCCCTGTCTAGAGAACCCAACTTCACAGCTTTGCATCATCATCACCACCGGAGCTCGACCCCCATCTTAGACCACGATACGAAGTATACAACCTTCCTACTCTGAATACTACTACATTCCGAAGTTCTTGTCATAGACATCATTCTTTTCCAATACCGTCCGCCATCATTGAGACCAAGGAGCACAAACACCGCGCAATAATGCTCCCCTCAATACCGAAAACAGCGGCCCTCGCTGTCTACGCTCTCTCCCTCCTCTTCTCCCCAGCCTCAGCAGCAACAATAACCCTAAGCATCCCCGCCTCGCCACAGATCCCGAACCCAGCGGCCCTCCCGCCCTCGACGCACGCCTCGCTGACGGCGCTGGGCGCCGCGTTCCAAGCGCCGCTGACCACGGCCAACACCTTCATCTTCCGCAACGTGACGCCGGGCTCGTACTTATGCGACGTGCACTGCGCCACGCACGGGTTCGCTCCCCTGCGCGTCGATGTACTTTCCGCTACGGCCGGGGAAGATGGCGAAGTGGGCCAGCTGCGAGTCTGGGAGACGTTCCGCGGGAACGATTGGGAGAATAAAGGCGAGGAGATCAAGGCTGCGGACGGCGCGGCGTTCCCTGTGAAGGTGTTGGGGTCTAAGGTTTATTATACTGAGCGTGGTTCTTGTACGTGTTCTACCCTGCGTTCTTGTGACCCTCTCCAGTGTGAATGGAGAAGAGATGATGAGAACCAAAAGAAGAGAAAGAGGAGTTTAAGGCGGTGGGCTAACTAACTTGCTTCTACTCTCTAGTCTCCATCTTCAGCATTCTAAAGAACCCCATGATCCTCATGGGTCTAGTCAGCTTGGCCATATTCATCGGCATGCCCAAGCTCATGGAGAACAGTACGTCTCTCTCCCCCCTCCTCCTACCAATGATTATCCCCATCACCATCATCCCTTCCTCGAAGAAACCCCTTACTAACACCCCTTCTCTCTTTCCCCCGAATAGTGGACCCGGAGATGCGCGCCGAGTTCGAAGAGCAGTCCAAGAAGAACCCCATGAACAGCCTGATATCCGGCCCCCAGCCCGGCTCCAACCCCATGGGCAACTTCGACGTGGCCGGGTTCCTTGCCGGTCAGGGGAGCGGGAGTAGCAGCAGCAAGGAGGAGCCGGAGCAGAGTTCTGGGAACGGTGGTGGGAAGAAGGGGGGTAGGAGGTGAGAGCTATAATCATAATACCTGTGAAGTAAGTAGAAAAGTTGGGATTTGTGTATCTCATATAGAGGTTTGATAACAGATGTTATCCTTGTCTGAGAAAGCATCTCATCTTGATTATTAGTATTTTAATTTGTGAATTGTCTGGCTTCATAACGAATGTGCTGCTCCTCTTCTACAACCTTTCATGATGCAAGCACAGAAGTCTTAGTGGATAGAGGGATGAATGAGACCTGCTCATAACTTCTTGGCTCACACCCAATAAACCCCTTTTGAAATCTAGTCTAGCCTCCTAATATGAAGCACGGGAAGACAGTAAGTGTGTCATATCAGTCTTATTTTCAGTTTTACTACGGACAGTCCCCTGTCAAAAAAATAACCACACACTTCCCACCCAACAGCCATAGAAAGTGTGTGGTTGTTCTTTTGGCAGGGGACTGCTACGGATACCACTCAACAAGAGTAACAATTCTCGCTCTAAACAGAGCTTTGGTTATAATAGTAGGGTGGGACTTTGACATATATACCTACTTATGGTTACCACATCTTCATAGCACTCGAGACCAAAGTCCATAGTATACTAGTAAGCTACATATTCGCCCACTCATTTTAGAAATTCACCCTATCTGTTTTGTCCACATGAATAGTAGGGTATGGATCAACAACAATAATACACTTCACTTAATGCAAGGCAATATTCAGGATTGCAAAGTCGCCATTATTAGCTATGTATGGATGAGGTAGGTCAATTACCAGCAGACGTGCCCTATCCAGCATGCGATTGATGCAACGTAATAATTCATCATGTACGTATATCTCATAACCTAGAGGTCCGCGTCTCGCGTCCCATTGGCAGTAGGCATCCTCTTCTTTTAGAGCCGTATGCACTTATCATGCAAGCCTCAAAATCCATCCATCCATTCATCCATCCTTCTCATCCCTTACGAACCCCTAGAATCATGTAGTCTTCCAATGGCACCTATGCATCGCTTACACCGCAACCCCTGAGCGTCTGAGCACGTCTGATTTTTTGTTCTCCTATCCCCGTTTAGAAGTCACCGCCGCCGTCAAAGTCTCCACCATCCTGACCATCGTTATAGCCATCGGCATACGCCTCATCCTGGTGGTCGTCAATAGCGTCGGCGATCAACGCGCCACCCAGCAGACCGGCACCGAGACCGAGCGCTGCACCACCGGCAGTTCCCAGACCGCCCGATTTTTTAGGGGGCTGGCTGTAGCCACCACCACCGTACTGCTGCGGGTAGCCGCCGCCGCCGTAACCTCCCGGCGGGCCTCCGTAGCCGCCACCACCGTACCCTGGCTGTCCGTAGCCGCCGCCGCCTCCATAGCCGCCTCCGTACGGACCTGGTGAGGGTCCACCGCCGTAGTATCCCTGCTGTGGAGGGGGACTGCTGTAGTTGCTGTATCCCTGTGGCTGCTGGCCGGGGTAGCCACCGCCGTACGAATCACTGTGCTTGTTCTTGCTGCCGCCGAAGAACTTGCCCAAGAGGCCCCTCGACTTCTCTGCTGCACCGCCGCCGCCTGGCGAGCGGGGTGGCAGCTGGTCGGGGAATGATGACTGGCTTGTACTAGCGCCAGGGTTGCTCATGTACGAGGCAGCGGCGCCAGGCCCTGTGCTGCGGGAGCGCGCATTCTCCTCTTCTTGGAGCTGGCGCGCAAGACGAGCGTCTGCGTCTTCGTCGACATGAGAACTTGATGCGCCGCTACCGCTGTGGTTTGCAAAGGGGTTTGTCTTGCTATCGGTGGGCGCGGGGCCCGAGCCAGGGGTGTAGCCTGGCGGTGGACCGGCGGGTGCGTCGGAGTTGGGATCCACGGCCGGGGCGGTGGGCTTCTCCCATTGCGACTTTTTGGTGTATGTGTTGACGTAGAACCTGGCGACATGATTATGTTAGTGAATTCAACGCTTGTGGCATTTAAAGGCGGAAAAGGATAGACAAGTCAGAAGAGAAGGCTTAGGAAACTCACCATTCGTTGTACTGAGCGTTCCAACGTGCGATCCAACCCTCCGGCACCTTAGGTGGCGGGGGTCCCGCGGGAGCCTCGAAGTCCGCCATTTGTGTTGATTGAAAGCGCTGCTGCTGCTGATGCGCAGCTCTAAATGGCAAGTTGTGGAGTGTCGGTTTCTGTGTAGTGCGGGGGGTGGCTAGGTTTATATAAAATTAGGTATGAGTGAAGATGCGAAAACGAAGGGGTGAGACCGTGATAATTGATCGATCTTATGCTTATGGGATTAACAAAGATGTAGTGAGGAGCGTAGTGTAGTGGGGAGGTTTGGGGTCCGCGTCCGCACGTTACTGAACTCAGCGCCCAAGCGGGAAGGAGGGGTTGATTTATAGACGCTATAAATATCGAGCCAATAAGGCGTGCAGCTTGGTTTAGGGGGAAGATGGCGACACCTGAGACAGATGTAGCAGTGATTAGGAGCTCTGTAGAAACCTTAAAAGAAGAGATGCAGGTCAGGAAGGACCGAGCCGTTGTTGAATTGTGTGCCTCCTAGATATATAGAGCGGTATTGCCACTGCTATTGAGAATACAGTTGCCTATTCACGGTATACGTATCAATGTTTAGAAGAATAACGAATGCCCTAGACAAAAGTGAACGATGAATAGCGGCCGAGTCGCTGCTGCTAATGACACAGCCCCAATTCACCACGCCAGCTTGAGCTGGATCTGTCAGTTACATAGGTACATACAAGTGGCAGGTTAGGCGGATATTTCGCCCCTGTGCTTTTTGTTAGTTTCACACACTGTCACTGTGCTATATACTGTAGTGAATGGGACTCAGGTACGTATGCGAGCATGTTAATTGGTTACTCGCACATTTACTGAGGCCTCCTACAGTATAAATATCGGAAACGTACGGTGCAAATTGGCAACTCATGAACGGTCATGGGTTAGTCGCTTCCGTCATTGGGATTGTAGGCTCGGAAGCTCTGCCACATGACAAGCGACCTCGCTCAGGCTTCGTTATCACCATACGTCTTAGGTCGATTGTCGTGTCACGGGCGGTGGCTGAGTGCTCTCGGGCAATCGGTGAATCGCCCAAATTTGGAATTTCGCCAGACCTCTTATCGCCCAACATTTCTGCTGCTACTCAATACAGGTGACAGTCTAAAACGTGTGTGACCAGGGCCAAGTCAGCGTTTCGCCTCTTAGAGATTCACTACCAAAGTCACCAACTCCCAGCTTCCACGTAACCCGTTATGATGCACCGGCAGACTCCCCTTCCGTAGGGCTTTGCCACACGGAATCCCGGTGTCCTCCAGACCCGACAACTACCATTCGGTAATTCCGTGGTTAGACATTTCTAAAAAGAGAGGAAGAGAGAAAAATCATGTTGTCGAAGAAGATGCACCCTTTCAAAATGCGTCTACAGACTAATACACATCCATCAACCTCTGAGTGACAGTAGAATTGGTTAATGTTGCTGTAGAGCATCTAATCAAAACCTCACTCATTCCATGACCACCCCAGGGTCTCACAATAATACCTATAACAATGAAAACATTGGAAGCTAAACAAAAATCCAACGAGACTTCCTACTGAGACTCTCGGTTAGAGATTAATCCAAGAAAAAACAACGGGTTCAAGTGGCAGTTGAACCCTCCACATGTAAGTCCCCCTATCGTAACCGAGCGACACAATCCGGCAACGAAACAACAGCAGCCCGTGCATCCCCGCTAGATCTTTCATCTGGATCGCAATGACCCAGCTAGAAAAGGCTCAGGCAGCCCATCTGTAAGCATCAACCGGGGCTCCGCAGGTTTGGATTTCTCCACGATGGATTCCCACGGGACACGTGCACGGCCGCCGTATCGCCGCTCATGAGAAGGAGGAGGAGAAGGGCATGATGTCTTGCCATCATCTGTCCCTGGTCCTGCCTCCTGCGGTGCTTAAGCTTCTTATTCTGGTTCTTCTTCCTGCTTTTGTTGTTCCTGTTTCTCGGGTTCGGATATCCGCATGCTGCTCAGCTTCTCGTAGAGCCGAGCGGCCTTCCACTGCACCCTCTCGGCCAGATCTTCCGGCACCGGGCTGTGATCAACAGGGCGGCCGGGGGTAAAGGCGAGGCTCGGCTGTTTGAGATAGTTCCTCGCTGGCCGCTTGGGTCGAGCCCTCTGCGTGTCTTGTTCTTGTTGTGGTGGGACTTGCGGTTCACGCGCTGGTCTGTCGTTTTGTTGTTGTGGTTGTTTCGGCTCGCTCGCTGCCGGCGCTGGTGTTGGCTCCTTGGGCTTCTCCTCTACCGGTATCGGAGGGAAGGGCTCCTCTTGAGAGACCTTCTTGTAGTCGAGGTGAAGCCACTCGCCGTCTTCGACGCTTTCTTCCGTTGTGATTTCGTCTGCACTGGAATAGTACTCACGTTCTGTGATACCCGAAAGCAGAGCGGGATGGATTAGTAACTGATTGACTGAAGGCTCAAATTTCACAGGAACCGAACTGCTTTACAGCAGTGGACCATCTTTAATAGGTAGGTCCAGCGGCTCCGCTGAGAGGGTGAAGGGAGAAAGAAACAAAGAAAAAGGATTAGAGATGAGGGAAAGGGGTAAAAGCGAGGCTCGGATAATGCGAAGAGACCCAAACGGCCATCCATCGCAATGAAACCCACGCGCAGAAAGATCCAGAGACAAGAATCATCATCGACATCATCACCACACTTACCGAAATCATCTTTCCACCGCCCACAGGTCTCAGACGCGTTCACCCCAGACATCCTATCCCAGTCCTCGTCCTCGTCTTCTTCGTCTTCGTCTTCCAGAGTCGAGTCCATTATTTCTTCCACAATCTCTGTTACCGCACGGGAGTGCTTCTCCTGCCTTCGGCAGCATTCCTCCCATTGCTTCTGGAACTCGTCCATGGGCCTCGAGGCCATCTCGAGTATAAATGAGTCATGCCAGGGTGCCCTCATCTTGTACGATGGAAGGCACTGGCAAAAAGAGGCGAATAATGATGATGATAGAAAGTGATATGGTGAGAATGAGGATTGCGAAGAAGAGAAGAAGTTCAAGTAGAGAGAAATAGAATTTCTGGGAATTTTGGGAGCCGGAAAGAAAGTTGTGGGAGCAAGTGAGGTTAGTCAAGACCAGAAGTTTATATAGATAGCCCCGAGCTTCAATCTCATCACTTTACGCTTCACGCTGAGTGAGCCCCAAAAGGCTACGATAAGCTTGGATGCTTCTGCGAAGTTGGTCATCCGATCTATTGTTCGCAAAGCATAATCATAATACTGACGCTAGGGTAGTGTTGTACTGTGTGTGAGAGTGACAATGTGAACTCGCAAGATGCAATGAACCTGTCTACCGTAATGAATCGATTTATGTCCAATATCTTAAAACCCCCGTCGACTAACACCAGCATGGGTGGTTAATCTGGAGAATAAAAGGGTGTCCTGACTCCTTGGTTCCGAATCCAGCTCCTTGAAATGCTTTCATGTCAGAAAAAAAATCATACCGCATCCCTTTCGTATCTCCTATCCTCGAATAGCTTCGCAGCTTCAATGCAGTAGGTTGCGCGCTCGAGTCTCCTCTCGCTAGCGTAGCAGATGAGAACACCATCTAGGATGCCCGAGACAATACCTTCCATAGCACCCAACACCCCCCATCCAATCATACTGGCTACGATGCCCACAACATAAGCATACGCGCTTCCCTTAATGCTCGGACTATCTGGTACCTGTACTCGCAGTTGTCGGGCCGTCATCACCCAAGCGGCAAACCCTAAAGCTGTCGACATCACGAAACGTGCAGCGTGCAGTAGTAACTTAGCCATTCGGTAGGGCACTAAGGAGGCCGTCTGGTTTCGCCGCGAAAAGGCGCTTGGGGTAAGTGTAGTGGTAGGCCCTGTACCTAAGAACTGTATTCTGCTCAGTTGCGCAGCCGACTCCATTAACGGCAGGGAGTGGATCGACGCATATGTAACGGCTAGAGGGTTGGTAAGCACCGTGACCGGCCGTGGCGCTAGTTTCCATCCTATGAACTCAAAGATACCGGAGATGCGTCGCGGCAGTAGAAGAATGGGTAGCCGAACAGCTAGGGATAACAGGGTTGAGGCGCAAATCGTGCCAAAGACTGTGGTTGTAGAATGCCCTAGGGCCCCTTTAACGATGTCGTTCGACGATGCAAGCGTCTGAAGATTTCGATGGAAGTACCAGTTCGACACGGTACCTCCGGTTGTAGCTCGGACAACTCCACTCAGGACAGACAGTGTCCACACGTACATCAGGAAGAAAAACACGGCAAGCCACCATGTCGCTGTGCCAATCACAAAAGCCGACAGTCTCGTGGAGAAATATCCGCCCAGGAAGATGCGGGTAAACATCCAAAGCCACACCCATGTCCATCCAACAACGAAAGCCAGAGTGCCGAAGCCCAGCAGCACGAGGGCCGGGTTTGCGGCAAGGATACGGCTTGAGAAGCCTAACATATCAACGGCTCTATGTATTTCGTGTCGGCCCTTGTACAAAAGCCATACCCATATGATTGAACAGACTCCAGGTACAATAGCAGCATACCTCATAACTACATCCTGGAGTCGCGATCCGTGGTCTGGTCCCTGAAAGCTGGAGATCATGGGGTATAACGAGAACGAGAAAAGCACAATGGGAACGCCAAACAGCATAAGGAAGACTAGCTGCTGCATGAAGGATTTGAGTGCTGCCATCCAAACTAGTGCAACCACCACGGAGACGAGGGTATCGACGGCCAACAAGTAGGAGGACGATTTCAGTGTGGTGTATATGGTATCGCCGATCTTGCCACCGGGGGCTGAAGTATGCAACAATACTAATATGAACGTTGCAATGAGAGAGGCGAAAGCGATCAGGTACAGCCAAGCGAAAAACTGATCGTGGACGAATATCTCGCCATACATGCGTAGTTGCGGAGGAGTCGGAATGACCCTAGGCTGTTCGTTTACCTCATCTTCCTCCTCTTCTTCGTCTTCCTCAGCAATAGCTTGGCGCATAAGACGCTGATCACGCTCGAGATTCGAGTGTGCTCTGCTAGCTGGACCCTTGAAGGTACCTTTCGTAGATTTGAATTGCTGGAAGGCCGGCGGCGATGAGTCCGTTGGAGTTTCCAGAAGCAGGTCCTCCGGCACCGAATTATCCATGACAGTTGATTCCAGGCCGACATCCACCATCTTTCCGCCCTCGTCGCTGTCCGAGTTCTGCCGCGCGTTCGTCTGTGCACCCGCTGTAGGTTGCTCTTCCCTTGATTTTCGTTTGGCTTGTCGGCCCTTGAAGCTCGATTCGCCATTCCAGCTGCTCTTGATGCCCATGGGTCGATCCCTGCCCTCGTACAGCCTGCTATCGCGTTCCCCACTCTGATCCAACGAGGCCCGGCTTGCGTCATTCTCTGAAGCAGAGCTATCCTCCATGCGACTCGAGACAAACACGCGGCGCGAATGTTGCAGAGCACGGAAATCAGCAGCTTCTCTCACATCATCCTCGTCGTCTTCATCTCGGAACTCGTTTAGGGCGCTGTGGAAGAGCGGAGCGTCGGGGGCAGTGTGGTATCGGGAGGCAAACCCCCCAAATCTAGACTGGGAGGACTGATAAGGATTTCCGAGGCGGGACTGGTACGAATACCGAGCGGGCTGCCTGGAGAACCTCGAGGCGGCATCGGATGGCTGTCGACCGGAAGTATCAGTACTGTCGGGAGGCCCGCCCAGGTTGGAGAGACGTGACTGTGACTGAGAGAGGAACCGTGAGGCATCTGCACAGAAGGACCATTAGACTTGAGTCGACTACCTAACTGAACTTGACTTGGCCGGGCACGCGAGCAGCAGCTTGGGACGGACGGCTTACATTCGGAAAACATGGTTTGCTACTGGGATGCCGGAGGAGGGAGACTCCAGCAGGTACCGGGAATTCGAGAGGGTAAAAGAAATCGACTGTTGTCTGTGCGATCGGGGCGCCAGCCAGTCAATAAGTCTGTCTGTCCGCCAGACCCTCGGCACAGGTAGGGTGGCTTGGTTGGTGATGCCCAGCAAGGCAAGCCGTCCATGCAAAGCGAGCAGACGCCGGAATGATAGAAGCCACTGTTGTTGCGGATTCGGTCAAACACAATTAAAACAATGCCGGGCTGGTGAAGCTATGTGACTACTGTAGACTACTCCTTGGTTATATCGAAATAGCTTGAATACGGACCGGTAAAGAATGAGCCGGATTAAACTGTTGTGGTGCGAGAGAGAAGAATGGTTGTTTGGAGAGTCGGTCAGTCGGGTAAGTCCAGTCCAGTCCAATTCAGTCACAGAGCCATGATGACCTGCAGTGATGAATGATGCAAGTCAAGCTTGCTCCCACTGAGTCCAGGCGACAAGGCAGGGCTGCCTGCTCACATGCTACAGGCAGATAAGCATTATTCAGTCTAGCGCCTACTGTAGCAGGTACCTAAGCTACTCTAGCGTACGGGAGCGGCCAAAGAGGTTGGATACTGCGGGTACCTCAGTATCTCAGTAGGAACGCGCCTGACATAGGTCCCCTGACCGGCTTGTACCTTCCTAGAGTCAACCCCATTGACACTGGAAATTAGGCATCAAAAAGCCAACTAATTAAGACGCTGCAGCAGGTTACGCATACCTAGTACTATGCCGATGTTTACTATTGTAGTGTGCATTATTAAGTCGATGTACACTACACTAAGGTAACTTACACAGACCGCAGCACCCGAAGTACCGAAACCAATTCGAGCCTGGCCCAATGGGGTAAGTAGATCTACCTAGTTGATAAAAGGCAAAGACAATGAACAACAAATCATGAAGTTTAATAGAGAGATCATGCATACTAGAAAAAGAAACATGTGACTCAAATACTATTTCTTTCTGTTCTGTTGCATGGGATTCATTACAGTAGTAGAGAGATAAGATGTCTTTTATGAAATGGGTTGGGTTGGGTCAGAGCCCCCTGTCTCACTAATACCCCGGTACTAAGCAGTCACGAGCAGACGGTGAGGTCATCCATCCACTGCCCGATTACATTCCACTCCTTCTGATATCTAATCAGCCTAAGGCTACCTAACTAAAAGATATACCCCAGGTATTGAATTACGAGATACCTTAGGTACCTGACGCTTGCATCGAGTGGATCGATCGGTCATTCATCCGAGCTTGGTTCTAAATGTACATACCTTATCATCATTGCTTGAATTGCAACGCAAGGTGACAACTCCCCACGTCTGACATTGCCCTCAACAGCCGCTGCCCCGGGATCTTACCAATAGACCTGATAGACCTGCCCCTCAGACTCTTGATGTCTTGAATTCTTCGCTTTGTCTTCTATCTGTTGTGGACAACCACGTGCTGGGCCGGAAACACCCAATATCCCAGCGCTTTTAGCCAGGACCCTTGTAGCAGTTGTGCTGCGTAGGTGGCAGAAATACTCACCCTCTGCTCAACCCTGTCTGAGCCCGCGGTCCTTTCAACTTGGCGGTCACTCCAGGAAGACGCCCTATCCTTCTTATTCCGTGATCTGTATACTCCCCGGTTCACTCAAGTGGCGACGTCGAAGCTTCCGTGACCGAGCGGCTCTGCTCGCCCCCTCGCCTTTCCTCGCCGCTGCTAAACCTCCCCGGAGTTCCAACGCACGGCTCCGAACCCGTCCTAGTCCATCCTCACACCGCTCACTATGTCTTCCCCGCCATGGAATTACATAGCCAAACTTGTCTGTATCGGAGATTCGGGCTGCGGCAAGTCGTCTCTGACGATTCGACTTTGTGAGGGGCGGTTTAGTCCCCAGCATGACGTGACCATCGGCGTCGAATTCGGCTCGCGCATCGTGCCCGTCGGCCCGCCACACTCCAAGACAAAATCGAATCCTCTTTCCTCTTCCCTCGACTCCAGAGATCCGTCGTCGACAATATCGAATGGCGTGGGCGATAGTAAGCATGCCACCGGTGATGAAGAGCAAAAGCATATGAAGCTTAGCCTCTGGGACACGGCGGGACAAGAAATATAGTAAGTCACCTCTAAAGACCATATCATCGTTTTCGCAAGCTATGATGGATTTCACCCCGTCCCTGTCATGCAACAATCTTGCAGAAGCTAGCTCCGATTCTAAATAGCTTGCTTATACTCACCGACGTCGACTAACATGCATTTTCCACAGTAAATCCGTTACACGGAGCTACTTCCGAGGCGCTTCCGGCGCCCTCCTAGTATTCGATATTACACGACGGTCAACTTTTGTCCACGCGACTGACTGGCTGAACGATCTGCGCACGATCGCCGAGCCCGACATCGTCGTCATCCTAGTGGGCAACAAGCTGGATTGTGTACAATCGGAAACAACATCAGACGGCGACGCTGCCACTAAAAGTGATAAGCGTGAAGTGACGTTTGCCGAGGCTCAGGAGTGGGCGCAAAAGAACGGCGTTTTACAGTACGTTGAAACAAGTGCCAAGAGCGGCGAGAACGTCGAAGCAGCCTTCATGCGTGTCGCCGAGCGCATATTTGAAAACATCAACGCCGGCAAGTACGACCTCAACGATCGTCGTTCCGGCGTGAAGGGCCCTGGGCCCGGCACAGCAGCCACACGAGGTGTTAAGCTCTCTGCCAATGAGGGGAAGGCATCTATGGTTCCCGGGTGCTGTTAATCATTTTGCAAGAGAAAGAGAAGCGAAATACAATAACAGAGTGTACATTTATCTAATTTAATATGAGAAAGACGAGAGAAGAATCGGGAGGGGGGAGGAGGATGAGCTGGGTAATCGAAACCCGATATCCCGGCTGACCATTATCTAGCTTAAGATAGTATAAGCTAGGATGGGTCCTAAGCATGCGGAGTTGTACATATAATAGCACACAAGCAGACGGCAAGACGGCACACGACACACAAATTTGGTCATGATACCCTAAGTAATAATGTCTAGTAGTACCTAGCATTTAGCAAATGAGAAAGACTTAAGAGAGCGGGAGAAAATTTAATGGGAAGACTACATGTTTTCAACGATGTATGTACAGCCAGCTATTAAACTACACTACACGAATGACAGTGTAGAGCTTAAACAGATAAAGGCTCCTCGTCTGCCTAGGACTGGCATATTCCTATGCGAAAATAAAGAGATATTAAAAGTACAGGATTACATACATATATGATGATTCTAACCAAACATATATCAGAATAATTACAACACGCTAGTTATATTCACCCCTTTACCCCTTTTTTTCTTTCTTCGTCACTTGCTATGTAATAGTACAGTTTACTTATTCCACACTCGTTCACTATGGCTTTTCTCGTAAAAAGTCAATAGTAGAGAAAGGAAAAGGCTCATCTCGAGTTGAATTGATGATTTCTAGATAGATTGTAATGACGATGCTCCCATCCATTTCAACGGATACCCCCTCATTCCGTAAAACTCCTCGACACCCTTGCCCGTGCCCTTCTTGTCCATTCCATGCACAGATTTGGTGGTGTAACAGAGATTTTTTAGTCCCACATTTTAGCCTAGTTTCATTATTACATTTGCAAAGGAAATACATTAATATGTCAGGGATAGGGTGGGTGAGTGCGTGAGAGGAAGATGTAGAAAGGCATCTTTTCTTTTGCCTCGATACATTTAGAGTCAGATGAGTTTCCAGCAGACTATACGACTGCTTGCAACTTCCTAGCATGTGGCACACAGAGACGCAGCCAGATTCCGTATTCCATGCTCATGAATTTCAGATCGATGAGACCTTCAGTAAGCCGGTTGCCTACTATTGATCAGATAACACACTAGGGTATACCTAGTCCGAGATTCTCCAGGTATCGAACCATTTCATGTACTTATACTGCTGGTTGCTGCCAGTCATGCCCCAGCAGATGGGGATGAAGTAAATGTAGAGACCGATGATAATGGTATATAGGATACTGTAGATGGTCCACTGTATCGCCTTTTGTTGCTTTCTCAGCGTGAAGTCGACGAGGAAACCCAATGAAAGGATGGCAAAGTAGAGCGCAGGATAGTAATGGTGCACGTAGGTCACACGAGCCATGACAACGAAGGGGAGGTAGTGCAGGAACCAGCCCAGAACAGGGTAGAGGCCAGAGTAGTGAATCTGGTCGACCTCTTCTTGGGTAAGGTCCTTGAAGCCTCTCTGCCATCTGAGGATATACCAAACAGTGACAAGACCGACTAGACCAAGAGAAGCTGTTGAGACCCAGTATACGAATGGGTTTCCAAGCAGGAAGTACTTGACAATCTTGTCGTCCCAGCCACACATGCGCAGACCGACGTTGAGAATTGGCCATTGCCACCATTGAGAGGCAAGATCGTCTTGTTTATCAGGGTCGGGTACAAGGGCGTTATTGGATGTCATCATAGCCACGTTCAGGTGAATGAAGTCGTGAAAGAACGGCGATTTGTACTTGCCAGGGTCTCCAGGCGGAACTGTGAAGATAAATCAGTAGATTGGTCTCACGCTAGCTTCGAGCCACTTACGCTTCTCATTGGTATGGGCCTCCACGTTCCAGTGGGTGAAGGTATCCTTCGGGTTGTTCTTCTTGTCACAGGTCACTTCGATCTGCTTGAAACCCCACTGCGGAAGATTGACGTTGGCCGCTCGAAGGTAACATCCCATCACAGTATTCCTCAGTCGAAAAGCCGTGGTCAAAGTCCGGAGCTTGCTCTTGTCACGCGACGACACATCCTTTACTATCTCAACCCGCCAATGATCTTTATCATCGCCGATCGTCAAGTTTCCGTAGCAGGAGACCTCCTTCTGACTCTTCGTAATGGGAGCCGCGATATCATGACTGTGAAGGTTGCGTCCCGTCTGAGTATGGATCAAGCGAACAACCTCGCCGTTCTCAATGATATGGGGCTCATCCTCCAAAGTCCAATCAGTCACTGAGCGGTTAGGGTAGAACCACCATTCATTGTTGGAATCTTTGTGATGGTAGCATGTGACTTGTTGCTGGGTGGATCCCTCGGGATAAGCTAAGTATGGGTTAGTAGGCTTCTTCAGCTCTACGATGGGTAATACATACTCTGAACATGGCTGTGTAGAAGACCTCCACCATAGCCCATATTCTTGATTGTCACCTTAGATCCCCACGCCACCTCCAAGGGTGAATTGCGGCCAATTTCGCTACCCTGCAGATTCGCCTGGAATAACGAACTCATCTGGGCATCACCGGGCCCGCTCCGGGTCAAGATTGCGAAATGAAGGGCAAAAGAAAACAAGTACACTAAGAAAGGTATAACAATAAGACCGACGACACGGGCGCTAAGGTGGGCTGCGAGAACAGGGTAGGACATCTTGGTGTTTCCAAACTTGTTCCACAGATCTTCGATGGTGTAAAGACCAACCATTGCAGTCACGAAAAGCCCGACTAGCTTAATGCTGCAAACGAAGCCTAAGCTAAGCCCGGTCATAAACAGCCAGAAAAACCACTCCGGCTCGAAGCTCTCCTTCTGCTGACGGTGAAACTTAGACCAACAGAAGACCGTGGCAACGGTACCGAACAGTAGCATTGAGTCAAGAAGGATGAAACGGCTGATAGTCGTGTAGGAGTTTTCGCAAAGAACCATGAGTGTGACCAGCCAGACGGCAGGACGCTTGAAGTTCAGTTCCCGAGCTGTGAAGTAGGCCAAGGGCACGCATAGTATACCCCAAAAGGCATTGAAAGCTCGCATGAAAGTATAGTTAAGCTCCTCGGGATACGTCTCGCCGGATTTGAACTCGAAGGATCCATTGTACCCTGCCAGAACTCCGGAGAGGCCAACAAGGATCTTGCCCAGCGGAGGGTGTCTAGCACGGCATTAGCAGGCGTTCGGATCGAAATCGGTAGAGGGTGAAAACTAACACATCGAAGAATAGTTCCCGTTTAATGTAGTGCGATCCGAATTTTCCAAAGCTATATCGAGAGGGAGCTTATTAGCTGCGCAAAGGGGTTTATCAGGGTTTCGTGGAAGGACATACTGGGCTTCCTGTTTGGTTCTGTTAGCAGTATTCATAGACAGCTTAATATTGCGGATGTAGACAACGAAGTCCAGAACTTACATCCCACGTCACAATAGGACTGAGGCCGATCTTCCACAATCGCGTGAAGACGGCGAAGGCTGTAAAGACCAAAGGAGCAATGAGGAATTCCCATTCGTCGAGAATCTCGAGCACCGAAGGGCTCTGAGAAAGAATGTGTCAACATATAGCTTCCGTAAACATCTATGATCTTTGCACCAACCTTCTTCGCCCCATGTATCTTCTTCTCCTCAGGCTGGTGCTGAGCTGCCACGGCTCCAGGAGCTGTCGAGCCCGGTACATTTCGTCGACGCACGGCATCGCCGCCTAGGTCAGCCCCAGAGGCGACCGCGGCGCTCTTGTCCGCCATTCGGTTACTTTGTCAGTCACGAGAGGTGAGGAATGAGAAGTCGGCGTGGTCGGATCTAGAAAAGGAAGAGGAAGGTGGATAGAATACTTTCCGAATAAAGCCGTAGAGTAAAATATTACAAAGAACGAGTGTAGTGCGAATAGAATAGAAGGGGAGGAGAATGAACTGATCGTAGATTGTTCATACTATCTCTCCGCGAGAAAGAAAAACAACAAGGAAATAGAATCCAGGCTGTCGACAGAAGGTCGAATGATGAAATAGGAGCTGGAAGATTATCTGTCTCCCATGCAGGTGGAGGGTGCATAGTACCTACCAGGTGGTACAACTTAATTTAGAGCATTGATTTACAAGTAGTATCATGGAACGGAGGTCCTCTGTCTATACCGGGTAGGCACATATGCATGCAAGTAGAGCTGTAAGATGAGCCGTTACAGCGGTAATAAGAGGGTCTAAGTGCTTATGTACCCAGTGAATATTGCACTTGTCGATGCATTTCCGCTTGCGTAAGTGTCTAAGGGGAGCTGAGGGTTCGGCCTAGGTTACTTTAAAAAGGCCACTTGGCCAAGTGCAACAATGTGGCACACTCGAGGTGGGAATTTTATCTTCAAGCTCAAAGCTGGAAACAAGTGAAATCAAAAATATAATTGTTCATTCGACGATCTCAAGTATAGAATACTGCAAGATAAACCCATGCATCCAGTGTATCGTAGCCCTGTATAGATGTACCCATGGATCGAAAAGCGCAAAGCGCCCGGCAGCATATTAGCCAAACCCCTTGCACCGGGGACCGTCGTATCATCGGGTTAGTGACTCTCCCATTAACCGGGTATCCAAAATGCAATTATAAACGACTCTAGCCCTCAGCCATTAGCTCCACCCGCCTCATGATGTTTGTGTACATTCTGGGGAATCGTTCAACACCCGGCACGCCTAATGTGTGGTGAGTTGGTAGCTCAAGTTGCCTTCCGAAGCCTGTATGCTTTCTCTTGACTCCTTAACCTATCCGGTTCGTGGGCACCACGAGACCGAACCCAATTTGGAACCTTGATGGTCCTGAGACGCCGCCACCGTCTATATAGAGTAGAAAGAAAAACTCTATCATCTTTGTTGATTGTATGTCGCTAGATATGTATACGTAATTTAGTCATCTCGTTGATCCAGCGGCGCATATCTGGCACCGTCCGATGGGCTACTACTTGAGCCGCGGGTTTGGCCGACCATTCTACTTAGCCACTCGCCCACGCGACCTCGCGAGTTGCGACTTTCGGATCGTAGTCGGGGCTGAAGCTTGCCATCTACGATGTTGACGGCCGGTGGGTCAATGTCCAACGGGGGAATCGCTGCGTCTGACGCCAGCGGTCGCCCTCGAAGATCGAGCGAAGGTACAGGTGAACCCGCTCGGACAAAAGATCCAGTTTCTGATCGAACACCAGGAGTTCCGATGGCCGTGCTGGCATCCCCAAATAATGAGTCCATGTCCTCTAACCTTACGCCACAAGTCTCTGGGTACACAAAATAGACTATTTCACGTCAGCGGCGATGCTAAAAAGTATCTTCGGGTTGAACAGCAGAGGGTACATACCAACGACGAAACTAACCACGCAGAAGAAAGCGTGAAGCAAGTAGAGCCGCCATTCAATCCATTCCTGCAAAATAGGAGTCATTTCTCCCACCAGCCAGTTGAACGCCCAGTTGGCAGCAGTTGACAAACTGGCTCCCTTTGATCGAATGCTCAGAGGAAGAATCTCTGGTGGGTAGAGCCACGGGATCGGACCCCAAGAGTATCCAAAGGCAGCGTTGTAAATCATGACGAAAACAACTACCAATGTAGGCGTAGACTTCACATCTAGATGAATGAAGTATGAGACCAGCGAAAGCGATATAGCCATAGCAATTGCGCCCGTGAGAAGGATTACCCGACGTCCCCATCTATCCACTATGTACCAAGGTGGAATCGTAGAAAGCAAATAGGTGATGCCGTTAATGCCCGTCATTTTGATCGCATCGTGGCCGACCCAGCCAGCTGACTCGAAAACGTAAGGCGCGTAGTAAGAAATAACGTTGATGCCGTTGAGTTGGGCGAGAGCCTGCGCTGACATGGCAATGAAAACTCTGGTCTTGTAGCGACGGAACATCTCTGAGTAAGATCGCTCGCCTTCCATACGTTGAAGCAAAACGTTCATCTTGATCTCGCGGTATTCGTCCCTCGCCTTGGGATTGTGGATATCACCTCCACCATACAGGTTTGCTATGACAACAATTCCCTCTTCATCGTGGTCGTTGTCGAGAAGCCATCTCGTAACTAGTCAGTATGGCGAAAGAAGACATAGGGAGAAATATAGTTGACTTACCTGGGCGACTCAACAATTATCAAGCTTCCTAGGCCCAGAAGGGCGCCCATTAGACACTGCATAAGGAGAGGAATGCGCCAGGACAGATTGCTCTCTATGTAACCACAAAAGTAGTCTACCCATATTGATGTGGTGTAGCCAATAATGTTCCCCGAAAACTCAATGCAAGCAAGTTTACCTCGATTGTGGGGAGGTGAAATTTCGGACTGATATACCGGTACGATAGTCGACAGTGACCCTACACCCAGACCAGCAACAATTCTTCCCAGCATCATCATGGGCATGTTGGTTGCAAAGCTTTGCAGAGCTCCGCCGACGAAGAATATCATCGAGCCATAAAGGATGGTCTTGCGGCGGCCGATAATATCGCCAACTCGACCAACGACTAGAGAAGAGATGAAGGCCCCAATCTCCAGAATAGCAACCATGGTGCCGATTTCTGCTCTGGAAGGGTCGTGGAAGTAATGTCTAAAGTACGGGCCACTGATTGGGTCGAATTAGCTTTGAAACTCTGCCGGACAAGACGGGGTGGGTGAAAGCTAGAGACATACGTGATGATGCCCGACATAACGCCTTGATCATATCCGAAAAGAAATACGCCTAGTGAAACAAAGATACTTGTAAAATATCTACGGCGGGTCAGTAATACATTCCGGGGCAGGGTTCGGGTCGTCGAGAAACGTACACGAGGGCCTTGCCCGTGAAGCCGTTGATCCCCGTGCCGGGCATGATGGCGGCTATGCAACGCTCTCCGCGGGATATGCGACGTGGAGGGATGTCGGGGATCTGGATGGCCTCCTTGTCGATGAGGCCGGCGGTGGATCCGGAGCGCCTGTAGCTGTGCTCGTCGACGGAACGCTTGAACTGGACGCGTTTGCTGTGTTTGGGATGGCGCTTCAGGACGCCCGAGATGAGGTCGTCGTGGAGCGAGGTGTCGGCAAGGCTCTTGCGCAGGGGATCCTCGTCATCGGCCAGCTGCTCGGCGAGGTCGCCCGTGTCGGTCCACGAATCGAAGTCGGCCGAGTCGTCGTCGGAGTGACGCTCGTGGGAGTCGTGAGGGTGCTGGCGGTGGTGGTGGTGGTCGAGCAATGACGTCGATTGGCCGTGGTCGGAACGCGAGGCCAAGGTTCGGAGGGGGATGTTGGAGGGAAGACGGTTGGGGGTTGAGGGAGGAATTTTGAAGAAGATGGCGCTGTTAAGCAGCAGCGCCCGCCCGCAACAATAACGATGCTGTACTATGCTTAAGGGGAAGGAGAGTCAAAAGGAGTGGAGAGGCGCTGGTCTGGCAGTCTGGCGGGAAAGAAGCAATCAGCTGTCGTCGACTTGGCCCGATGACCATCACCGTGCAGGCGAGGGTGGGACGGACGCCTGCGACCTGTCTACTATTACTAGTAGGCAGTAGGCAGTAGGCAATCCACAGTACGCGATGGTGTACGGAGTACTACATACAAGAAGACGCCAGAGCACAGCTGTTCCAGGTGGACTCTTATGCACGAGGTACGTATGCACGCATGTATCCGAAGCGGTATACAGCCCCCGGAGCCAATGGCCGAGATGAATTCCAGGTACGGGAGCGAAGAAAAAGAATAAAAAAGGTACAAGAGGCACTACTGGTAGACTGCCCAAGTGAACCAAGAAACAATAGAGCGAACGAGTAATGTGTATAAAACAAAAAGCCACTATGACACACGAGCGAGTTTACAGGAGTTGTCGTCACTGTGTGGAAGTTTGACGAGAGGAAATCGACAAGAAAAAGAAAAATAGATAGATTTGAAAAAGGGATCAAGTTCTACACGTACGCAGCGCAGCGCAGGGCATAATCAGAGATGTAGGGAACAGGTATGGGCCTCCTATTACCTACATTAGGTATCTCATACTGATCTCCTTTATTTTATTAAAGGTCTGTATGCTATGTGTCCAGTAAGTAATCCTGCTAACACGGCTCTGCACACTGAGGCGACCGCCCAGATCTCAGAGGTCAGCCAGCAGGATACAGGTACGGCTGGAGATACAGGTACATCCATAAACCACTATAACCACGAGATAAGCCGGGTAACGCGGCGGCAGACTGTGTGGGGCTAGCTCATCAGCCATTGTCCATCTTTTGCACGTACTTGGTAATGACTTTCACTCTCGTCGTCTCGTGTTGTTCCGATAAGTCGACTTGGTGGGAAAGGAAAACAGCCTCGACCAGAGCAAGGCTTAGCCACCAACTGATCTGAGGAAGCATTATATCCAATACAACTCGAATTGAAAGTTAAGATATGCTTTCAGGTGTAACTGAGTACTTCACACTCTTTAGACCCGTACAATAAGCCTTGTTGCCTATTAGGTCATGTACCTTGAGTTACTATGATAGGTCAGGTACCTAGCGGGTCGGATAGGTAAAAAGGTAACCGGTCTATTTAAGCCCACATCCCCACAACATGCCCCATAGCAACTCTCCAACAAACTCTTCTTAAAGTCTTCAAGGTTCACTAGGCAATGCCCTAAACTTCCTGGACAGAGCCGCTATCTTCAGTTGGTAGGTACCTACTGAATCAAGATAGGGATCTGTTTCCCGCTTTTCCGTGTCGACGCACCTAAGGTATACTTACGGTGAGTTGTTGTAAGTCAATCATCGACTTACCTGCGTATAACTCCAAACTCGTCTCATACTTCTTATCCTAGCCTAAAATCTACATCTCCCCTTGCGTCACTTTACAAATTTTACACAGAGCGAAATCTACTGTAGCACATCGAGAAAACGAAAACAGTTGCCATATGTTGGTTCATGTTACCACGGATAGCTGCAGTGCTGGTCTTAGTGTTCCCTATTTTAGCCCCAGGGATGCAAGATGTTCCACGTTGTTGCATAATTGCGTCATAGCTTCTTGCTGGTGCTTGTTTGGCGGTCGAATGGCGTTCTCCCAAGACTCTGTCTGACCACGGCGGTATACTAAGTACATCCACTACTCCTCATGTCGTACACTAAATAGGGAATCTGTAAGGTGAGATCGTTCAGTCTCCCCCAGGGTCCCCTCACGCGCTCCACGCTCCCTCCATGGCTACTTAAGTACCTAGTTTAGTAGGCATTTAGTGCAGTCACATTCTTGAAGACCCTGAACATCAATCGGTCACATGGTTCAGTCCGAAGTTCGGGTGATCGCTGATCACTCAGCCAGCCCAACACCACAGCCTCCGGCCACCGCTCGGTCTGCCCAGGCGAGCCAGATCAATTATCCTCAGACAGAGGCGGTCTCGGCCAGGCTGAAATGTGAAATACCTGTCAGACACTGACCTGGCTTGCATTCAGTCCGCCTCACTCACAACCCTGGATCCGTGTACGATATTGCGAAAAGGAATCATAACAGCCGTTTTTACACTACCATCAGCATGCGACCAACTCACAACTTCCGAATTAAATGAAGTAGTTCCCTTTGTGATGCCGATGGCAGAGTTACCGCGACGGCCCTGACTGGCTTCAAGCAAGGCTACCAAACTACACTAGTCGTGGGAGCAATGCCAAAGCATCAAAGTCTGAAAAGCCGTCACGGGCCCTATAAGGGGTGTAAGCGACGACAGTTCAAGTGCGTTAATAGTCCGAGAACACATAGGCAATCCCATTAAGCAGATTAGCTAGGATACAACCTTTAGCCTTGAAGACGATCTCAACGATAAGAAAATGAAGTTCATGAGTCCATGTGCAGGGAAGCCTTGTTGTGATCACTCAAGAGTTAATACTCTATCCTGTACCTAGGTATTGGTACTAGATCCCGCAGCTGACTGAACAGGTGAGTTCAAGTTCAGATATCCGAGGTTTTCAATAATTTCGAGTAGCTCGAACGACTTGGGCATCAACGATATCAGTTCTCCAACAGGAGAGTCTGATTTTCCTTCATCGGGAACCCAGTACCACTTAAGCCACACGCGGTTCTTCTATCAGCCTGCAATGATGCACTATCGTCAGTGGTTGGCACCTGGGCACGAGACAAACAGATCTCAGCTTCCACGAACATGGAGCCTCACAGAAGCAGTATTGTGACAAATAGTCAACATTGACAAACGATATGAGGTATCAAGACCGCCAGGCTGCTACCCAGCAATGCCAGCGCAAACAGGTAGGCTCCAACAAGCGCTCGCACGAACCCTTTTTGTGTCGTTTTATCATTATACATCTGAGTACAACTGTCATATAACGCATTTCCCTTGCGAGGCTAAAGACCCTGAGTCATTCTCGCCTCCGATGCGCACATGGCGTAACGGTAGTCTCAACTGGGAAAGACCCGCTCTTCCGTGCCTCGACTTACTCGCAGAACGGGAGGCTAGCATGCTAGAATACATGGTTTCCGGGCCGCTTCGTCGGCGCAGACCGTAGACGGAGCGAGCGCCTTTGTATAGGCTGAAAATAGGGAGTCGAGTCCGTCAGTTGCCTTGCATACGTCACTGTCTTAGGAACTGGCATTAGAATTTCATGCGGATCAATTGATTGGGGATAGTACCGTCTGTTGTGCAATGAGGATTTCGATATCAAGGTCAAGCTGGATCTGGCCGGATGGGGTGAGTTCTTAACGTGCAAAAGCAGAACAGCAGTGTCAGACAGCTCTCTTGGTTGTGACGGCAGCGGCGTGATATTTGGAAACAGAGCACGTTCCTGGGTGACGTTGTATGTGTGATGGAGACTTTAGAAGGAGCATTAACGTTATTGCAATAGAACAAGACGAGAAACACGGACTATGATTGTATTAGTCGTTATCTGCCACCACCGAGTTGATATCAGCGATAAATAGAAATAAGTGCATGATCGTTACAAAAGCACGTTTTCTAGGACCTCGAGTGCAAGAGTCGAATCATTTGAACGATTCATAAAACGAAGAGATATTTTCGTGAGCTACGTGAGGCTATCTTCTGCTCACTACGTATCTCGCATATTTAACCCCTAGCTCCAATTCCGGCGTGTGACCTTTACTGAGGCCCGTCTCATACTTTACCCTTTCCGCCTTCATGATTGCTCTTGGTCGTTGCTTCTCTTCTTGAAGCGGTTACTTCAATATTCAGTATAACTGAAAGTGTTTCGCCAGTTGGTAGTAATAAGCTAGCCATACCATAAGCGCGCGCTGCTACTTGATGTGAGACTTGATTTCATCTCTCCACAGCAACTTGTGAGTTCAGCTCTGCCATTTCTCATTCAAAATAGGGATAGTGTCAACCGAAGTCGCTTATTAGGCTAGGTATTGACATGATGAATACTATGTGAACTCGGAATCCGAAAAGTATGCAATAACCCTTGAAATATTCTGCCCGCAAGTGTTTCCCTGTTACATACCAATTGTAGATCACCTGGGGATGCTTCGCGGTCTCTCTGACGCGACCCGACCCTGCGGCACCACGTTCTTTTGAGCGTAGTCGCGTTACAACACGCGCGCTTGATCATAAGCGCCTGGAATATAGGACTCCACAGTAGTAATTGTATATACGTAGTTCACGGGGGCAATCTTGGCAAGTTGCACCTTTGAGAGCATCCTCGACGACATTACTTCCCTACTGGCTGTTTACCCCAAGTACATGGGCCGACCGGCTTCTGACCAGGGGTTATTTTACCCCAGCACAAAGGAGCAGTTCAGTATCAATATCATGAAGTTGCAGCGTCTTGACGCTGCACAAGGCGTGGAAACAATTCCGCTATTGATATCGAAAATGGCTTCAGCATCGCGAACGTCATTGCTACCATGAGTATATAAACCCGAACCTCCATCTCAGATGTCCTAAACGGAGCTCGTCTCATTTAAAGTATCAACCCCAGTCTCCTTTCACTTCAAACCTTTCCTGGTTCCAATCCGACTGGTTCGGGCTGTCTATTTCGTTCTATTCGTCATAAGCTATCAGCTCTGAATCCATTCTTTATTCTTATCCTTCCCTCTCTTGGTTCAAAATCTCAATTCTACAACACTATGTACGCCAACTCGATCATTCTCCTCGCCTTTTCTGCAGCCAGCCTAGTATGCGCCCACGGCAACATACAATCCGTTACGTAAGGCACACATACACTGATTCCCTGCTGCTGGCAGTATTTCTGATCTTTGTTTGTTTAGAGGTGACCAAGGTGGCAATGGCACCGCGCTAGGCATTAAGGGTGCAGTCGTGCCAAGGTTTGGCAAAAACGACGATACGGAGCGGGATACCACGGTCTTCGGGGGCGATGCTAACAAGCCGGCTCAAAATGGTCTCGGCAAGACTACCGCCAACGGAGACCTAAAGGTGTCTGATCTAGCAGATTCTATGGCTCTTTCTGGAAACACCTTGCCTCAAGTCTCAGGTGATGGAACCGGTACCATTACTGGTATTTGGCGGATTGTCACCAGTGATGGTACGGCGAATGACAAACGCGGAAGCCTATTCGCCGTGATTGATCCCACAGGCACGGGCAATTACGAAGATGGCATTCAGCTCGTAGCGACGTCGAGCATGGTGGGCGACAATGGCAATGTAGTGCAGCGTGCTCTGCGAGCGATCGGAATCAAGAAGCGTGCGAGTAATGTCGGTGCGGACGCAGTAAGTCAAGCATTTCCAACGCGGTAGTTATCGAGATAATGAACTGATTGACATGGTAGAAATTCTCTGTTAATATCCCTGCTGGCATCACCTGCAACGGATCAGATTCTACGAGTGGGCAGGGTAAATTCTGTCTCCTGAAGGTCGCCAATAACAACAACAATGGTCCCTTTGGAGGCAACGTTGCTTTCCAAATTTCTGGCTGTGGACACGACACTGCCAAACGCGAGGTACCCTTCCAAGCATGAGCGGAGAGGATATGAGGAATTGTTATGAGCTATAGACTTTTCTGCCTTCCAAGGCACCTCTAAGATTTACCATAAACTGTGCTTTCTTCATTGGACGTGGAACAGCTTCTGCCTAATGATAAATCGTGGTCAATCTACCCCCTCACCGCCCCGTCCGACCGGCCCTCTTGCGGCGAGAGACGCCCGAAGACAACATTATTCCAGGTTTCGCCGGGCCAGCTGGAAGAGATGGAACAGAACGTGAGGGCGAACTCTGAGACTAAGATTGCATGGCCATGGCGGCCTTGCAAGCAGATGTTTGAGCGGGACGAAACGGTCATTCCCCGAGCTGCTCTCGTCGAGCTCAATAGGCAGTCTAATGGCCCGGCACCGCCGCAGCATGCCGGTCGACGCGCTCTACTCTCCCGTCAGCTATTCTCCCGAACCACAGCAGGTATTCGATGGCTCATATGGACTTCGAGCATATGCCTCGATGCTCTTGAATATGCTTATGTTTTCGACCAGTGACATCCGCTTTAGAGGCGAGTATGAGTACCCAGGTATGCATGTGGAAGACACAGACGCCTACCGCAACCAGTGGCGCAGTTCATCCTTCCCCGCAAGGCAGATTCATCACCCCAGCTGCGGCCGAAAACGCAACATTGTTCCGGAAAGCGAAGCGTAGAAAGCTGTAGGCAGTTATGGCCTTGGCTACGTATATATTTATATAGAGTAGCCACAATGGTCACAGTGTTAGCCCTCCTACACTTCTAGCAACCACAGTACACCGAGATGACTATTCCACGACCAAAGCTCTATCGCAGTGAACGTATCATGTTCTTTACAACTGAAAATTCCAGGGTACTCCCACCGAGATTAAGCAGCATTTCGTAGCCTTTCTTCCGGAAGGCTCCCCCATTCTTTTGATTCTGCCCCTATCAGACTGGGAGCTAAGGAGCCCCCTCAGTAGCTGATCACCCCAAAGTACCAGAATGGAGTCGCAGGACAGTCAAAATCTCAAACCGGGTACGGCGGAATTATACGTAATTTGTCCACGAGATATTGAGCAACTACGTATAGGCCCACCTGGAAGTAATCTTTACTACTTGCGACCCTTTCGGTCTTTCCAATATCCCCGTATCCCTGGCCGAGACTACATTCGGCTCCTCCATTTACATTCCTGTGACCACTATAACCCATCTCTATATGGCGACTTGAGGGTTCACAAGCTCGATGGACAATGCGAATATGAAGCTATTTCATATTCTTGGGGCGACTATCCCAAGTTCACTCAAGGTATCAACTTAAATGGCCAAATCTTGAAGATTACCGAGAATCTATACGCCGCTCTTATATCATATAGGTATCCCGACCGACCCAGAGTGTTGTGGGTGGATGCTATATGCATTGACCAAGAGGATACAGCCGAGAGGGCTCAACAAGTTGCCATCATGGCCGACATTTACAGCAAGGCAAAAGCTGTCCAAGTCTGGCTCGCACCCGGCTCACCATGGATGACCGACGCTATTCGGTTCATGGCAGATCTATCATCAAGAGCAGAATCCTTTGGTATCGACGATGAAATTAAGCGATCACCGTGGGAACAACTTCCCTTCCTCAAAGCCTCCGATAACGAGGCAGAAAGCCTCGTCCGCGACGCGATCCTGGCACACGTTGACTTCCTTTTTCTTCGCTCGTGGTTTAACAGAGTGTGGGTGGTTCAAGAGGCCACCCTTGCCACCGAGCTAGTCGTATCTTGTGGGCTTTCCAGAATCGACTGGGATGCTTTTGCCATTGCTGCAATGATACTTCGGGGAGCTTTCAGGCGATTGCAGTATGAAACCGACGCACAAAGAATGGGAGGTATTAAGCCGGCCTGGTCACTTATTTGGTACCGGCACAAGTTTAGACTGCTAGACGAGTGATACGAAGCGGACCACAACCACCATCTCATAGCTAACACTGCTGGCACACTGATGAGCAATAGAGACTGTTCGGACGATCGTGACAGAATCTACGCAATGCTGGCAATGACGACGTCCCCGTACGCTATAACCCCGGACTATAACAAGACTGTAACAGAGGTTTTTACTGAATTCGCCGGGAAATATTCGCCAAACACGCAGATCTATGCGGCAGGCTTATGCCGAAGACAACGCCAACTACGCTCAGAAAACGAGACCATTATGGACAAAAACGGCCGGCCGCCTCCTATTGACATTAGTGACCGCAACTATCTGCCATCTTGGGTGCCTGAATTTCGCCCATCACTGAATCTTGCATGGGCCTCGCCATTTTCCGGAAAGTATTCCACGGCAACCGCGGCCTCTTATTTCTTCCAATATCATGAGGAAATGCCTAATGTAATGCACGTCACCGGCACGATATTCGGTATCGTTTATGTAACCACTCGGGCATACCCCAAGAAACGACATTTGCCGCCTCGCATCAAACCGGATATCTTCTTCTCACTTATAAACCAACTACAAAACATAATGATGCCTTACGTCGATACCGATGCCAAATTGGAACCTAGTTCTGAGCCGATGTGGCTCATCCTCGCCAAAACGATAACATCTGGTACTGGTGAAATTGCGAACGCAGACTGGCTCTTGTCGCAGTACCCCCACTTCCAGAGTCTCACTACGCTCGGAGTAGGGAGCTTGCCTTGGTTGACTGCGATCTGGAAGCAGTTCGACGCACATTGCCTTTCTCCAACTGGAGAAGTATTTCGACAGCTACTCCTTGAAACACTGGGAGGGAAGACTAAGCCGCTGTCTACCGATGGAGTGATCGCATATGGTTTCCTGAATTATGTAGTGAATATCTTCCAAACTGACCGAGTATTCTTGACTCGTTGCCGTTACTTGGGTCTTGCCCCGAAGGATGTCAGAAGTGGTGACTTCATCGCCGTCTTCAACGGTCTTCCCGTGCCGTATGTAGTTCGAGCTACGGGGGAGGTGAAATACAAGGCTGATACAGATGGTAAACCTGAAGACTTGACATTCGATCCTGACTTACTCAAGACGGGGGCTCTCCAAGTCATTGGGCCTTGCTATCTCCATGGAATCATGAAGGGGGAAATTTTTACGAACCGCGACGCGCCCCAATTCTTGCACTTGAAATGGACAAGGTATGATGGCGATCAGGTTGATTCTTTAGAAGGCGGATTGGTGCTGATATGATGGTGATTGGGAAGCCGTGGCCTGGAGAGTAGGAAATCATATGAACGGCTGATGATTGATGTTATGCCGCGGGAGCATAAGCGGATTCTAATTCCAGTATCTGGCTCAACCCTGAGGAAACGGACGGGGCACAGCGTTTCAAGATCTTATGGCCGTACATGAAGAGATTGGATGCTAACAGCTCTTCATTTTCTGAACCGCTAAGTACCAACAGGACTGCGTGACCATGTACGCATCAGCGCTGACGCCTTCATGATTTTACCAACTTGAGTTGAGACCCTTCAATTAGTGATCTTCCTTACAAGCAGGGCGGATGGATAGGAGGACGGAGGGGAGGAATAGACGGTGCCACAGCTACCGCCAAGAGCAAATGGCCTTCTTCGACCACCATATCAGCTGGCCAGATACTATGGTATATGATCAGGAGCCGGTGCCTGGAGAGGAACTCCACCACCGTCGAATGACTGTGACGCACAAGAAGCCGCTCGGGATCTCGCCGATCTGCCGTAGATAAGTCGAAAAATCGATGCTTCGTCGTCCTGGTACACGGCAATTACAGACTAGCCCTAAACGCCACCCAGCCATGCGACGTGTGCGCAATCATTTACAGGACGAGATGGCCAAATATCCTCCGCGAGGTTAATGGAAGGCAATATTACTATACAATTGTCGGCCCTGCGTATTTCTTATTCCATGTGGCAGTGGAACTCGTTCCTCGCCGCCAGGTGATAGTGTGGTTAAAGCTACAGTGTGCCGTGATGAGTTCCCAAGGACGACCTTCGATTCAACCTATTCAAACGTCTCCAGGATGTTATTCCTCTGCTTATATTTTGGCTAGGGTTCTCGCGTGCGCCTACGTAGTATAACCAGCCGATATCGGCGTCTTCGGATATGATGCCTTGGCTCAAATATTTTTCTTTCAAAGCAAAAAGATACTGGCACACTACCACCTGCTGTCATTCACTCTTGAGATATCGGCTCAGCCTTTACACATCGGACTAGCGATATGAGTATTACGGTACCTGGCGAACCTGGATTCTGTATCACGCTGGTAAAGGATTTGGTTGACTGACAAGGCATTCTGGTATTAGTCGAGTTGCCTTATCTTTGTTTGACAGGGGTAGACTTCGGTCCCCGAGCGAACCACTAGCATAAGGGATTTAGTCGCGCGCGCTCAAATCCGGGGGGCTAACTCCATTGACCTTGACATAGAATACCCTGGTATGTAGAGTTAGACATGAGCTATACTCATGTCAGAATATGTTCAGGAACCTGGACAATGAGGGAGGAGGGAACAGTATGAACAGTACAGTCCTTATATGTCTGTTCGTCGCACAGATGTCTCTGCTAAGCATATACTAGTATGCAAGGCTGGTCTGACATAACGACGGTGCAACGCCAGCGCAACTTCGTCACATGCGTCCAGATCGTACCAGAGACGTAAATAGGCATGTCACAAACGGCTGCTTCCTGTTGGTTGGGTGTCAAAGCCTCCTTCATCTTAGAGACTGGCGTCTGCATTTACTAGTCCTGAAGCGTATAGGAAATGGACAGGCATTTCTCAGGTGCGGCTGACTTGATCTCCCCTGCATGATAACGCCCGCCACGAGGAGAAGAGCGCCCATTCTTAATTCCGCGGTCCTACATATATCGAGTAGTAAAGCTGCATCTCTTCGTCCTTGGCGCTTGCTCCCACGAGCGTAAAAATACCCGCGAGAATGAATCATTATCGTCCACAGCAAAAATGATCCGTTCGCTCCTCGTCGTCTTCTCCCTGCTTCACCTAGCTGCCTGCGACTCGGTCAGTCTCGCGCAAGCGACGGCGTTCGCCTCTCAGCGGCCCTGCGCTCAGAACTGCTTCGGCGGTGGTATATTCGGCGATGTCGGCGAGCTCGCCGACGGCATCGGATGCGCGTACCAGAACCCCCAGAACGAATGCGTCTGCCGGCTAGACCTCCAACCGAACGCAGACGAGTACATCGCCAGCTGCGTCAGCCGCGGTTGTTCGGCAAACACGCTGGACATCACGAGCGCCGTCTCGATCTACGACGCGTACTGCACGTCCGCCGGCTATGTACGGGACACGCCAGCAACAAGAACCTCAGGTACGGATGACTCTCCTTCGGTCGTCACTGTGACGGTGACGGCGACTGTGAAGGTCTCGTCTGCCCGAAGACAGGCGGTCTCGCCTTTGCAGGGCTTGGCCGTGAACCTCGCAAGTTTCCGCAGATCGGGGCGTCGTTGATACGTGTGCGTCTATGAACAGATTCTTCGACCAGCGCGCCTTCGTCTCCGTCGTCTTCGTCTTCGTCCCAGCCTCAGCAGACAACCTTCACATCTCAGACTTCGTCATCTGTATCTTCTAATTCCGTAGAAGACTCTAGCTCGCAAACCGATCCCAGCAAAACTGAGGCCCCAGCGCCTACAGACTCGGCGTCAGAGGGTAGTAGTGATGATGGCAAAGGGAATGATGAAGGAAGTAATAGTAGTGGGGGAGGCAATGGGCTTGGCGTTGGCGATATTGTCGGTATCATCATCGGTGTTCTTGGATTCATTGCAACTGCAATTGGAACTTGGTTTACATATAAGTCGATAATGAAGAAGAAGCCCTCGCGATATTCAGGAAGGGGCTGGTGAAAAAGGCAATATCTAATCCTTAATCTGATCACTTTTCTACAACTCCAAATGAGGCCTAATATTGGTAGCATCATTTCTTAATCTTCTTCAAGTCGTATGCGCAATGGTATTTGCATGGTCCTCAAACACATGGGTACATTGGCCGGTTGCGATGTTCCGCACCGAGTCTGCCGCCAAACAGCCTAGAGGCTACCTTACTGCCATCAGTAGAAAGAAGTAATGTACAACATCCGGCATTACAATGAAACGTATGTTCTGTTTGGGGTGTCACAATCTCCTACATCATCACAGTGCAGCCTGATTCCGCTGCTAACTCTCTTCCATTGGGAGAAAGTGTAGAGCAATAATAACAATGTTGTGGCTTCTGAGAGAATCTTCGCTTTAGGGACTTCTAGTATTGCATACAACGCATTCAGAGTCGTAAGCCGAAGCTGGCCTTTCGCCGTCGGAGAGAAACGCATACTGCCGCTCAGGCCGCCAGGTGGGAGAGTCGTCACTTGGTCCGTTGTAGTATCCCAAATATGAGTAGAAATATAGCGTGTAAGTTGATTAGTACAGGTTAGGAAAGACATGGGAACTCTACACATATTCTTCTTCGGGTCGCTTCTCTACATCATAGTCATCTGTCTTCACCGGCTTCTCTCGAGGATCCCACCGCTTGTGCTGTAAGCTACCGTTCTTTCGGTCATAGTCCTCCTCTCGGATCCCCGTTAGATACAAGTAGGGTTCTGCGACCAAGTCCAAGATAAGACTAAGCAGCTGACTGATTCTCATCGACAAGAAGGGATACACCAGAAAATCTGTTCGCTGCCCCCTCCGCATCCTTAAGCAGACCCATCCGATATAGTGAACGAGTTGCGAGCTTAGACCCAGGAGATAAATGGGAAACCAGTACTTGAAGCCAATGCCATCAGGGATCCAATCGTCCCATCGGGATGGACGAACAGGGACGATAAAAAGCAGAAGCAAGGGCATACCAAGATATGCGGTAATCATCACGGTGTTGGTGAGCCAAAGGCCAATGACACCAGCGAGAAATCGCGCTAAGGTGGTCCGCATCTTCGAAGTCTCAGGCATCGTGGGGGTTGACTTCACTGCTGGTGACGGAACGTGTTTCGTACTCTGTTGCTATTAGCTTAGATCCTCCCCTCCTCTCTCTCTCTCTCTCTCTCTCTCTCTCTCTCTCTCTCTCTCTCGCTTTTGTTGGGTTTCGTCAGTTTGTGATCAGCAGCTATCATGTACGCATACACTCACATACTAACCCATCTTTAGTTTCTCTGCTTACCCATGGGAATCATAACCGTCAGAGCCGTGCCTGAATCGAGGGCTTGGATGATTGGCTTAACGAGGCTGGACGGTCGGGAGATGCTGAACTTTGAGTGACCGTATGTGGATGTTGCAAGGTTGAGTAAGGTGAATCAAGGCATGGAATTAGAGCTTGGAGAGCAGAGGCATCTAAAATAGGGGCAGGTCTGCTCATGCGCGCAAGTGCTGAGAACCTTGGAAGCATAATACTTACGTCGGCTCATGCGCTAGGGAGTATTAATGTGAATACTGAGAGATAATGTAAGCCTGAGTGCCGTGGAGATAGAGGCCATGATGCTAAAGAAGCTGAAAGGGGGGTTTAAAGTTCATGCAGTCGTACCCCTTTATTATCCAGTTTGGCTCTGGGACCTTTTTGACCACTTAGCCTGCGTCTCATCTCAGCAGTCAGTAAGCTGCTCATACATGCTACCGTGTAGATAATGTGCTGGCATCGTCTTAGGTTCTCGTGGTTGCGTTATGTGGGAATCTTGCTTTAGAAAAGTTGTGCTCAACCGCAAAATTTTGTGGCATAATTTGATGGTAATTATGCCGAGCGTCGGTACTCACCATGCTAGAGCGAATCGTCCAACCTTCTAAGGAATATGAAGAAACTACCTAGGTATATACCACGACGCAAACAACCACGGTCGTAACACAATGTCTCAGCCATAACACCATTTTACACTCATAACCTCCTTTTCCAGTCCCCACGCCATTTTCCGGTCGCAACTCCGTATCCCAGCCCAGATGATTATAGCCAATCCATATATAGTGCTTCCAAGTTAGGCCCTCTCGTTGTGAGTCAGGAACAAACGAAGAGATCACGATGGCTAGTTAGACATCGAGGTTGAAGTCCCACCCACGATTAGGGTTGAGCTCCTCATGCTGCTGCAGGTCCATGTTTCTTCTAGGTATAGCGTTCCCCCAAAATGTCACCTCGGGTTGGACGTCTCCGTTTAACCCAAGTTGTTGAAAGAGAATGTTCTGTGTATCTTGCTGGGATCTCTGAGCGCTCTGTACATGGGCACTACACTGAAAATTGTAGTTCGTGTAAGTAGAAATAACGTCGCTCACCCCGTGTTGTGTATGGTTTCGGAGTGGGCAGTGGGTATAGGCCATGTGCTCATCCAAATCCTCCCGCCGAAGATATGCATGTCTTCCCGTTTTAGGACAGCCCGGTATTAGACATGGGAATTGGGGTAGAGGCCGGGGATGCATTAAATCTTCAGCCTGGAGGTCACGGTGAGAGACGTCGGCACCAGACAATTGGGGGATTTTGCCAGCCGGGATCTTATGCAAAGTCCTAAGGTGCTGGGACAGATGATCCGGGCGAGTAAATGTTTTAGGAATTATCTCGTATTCACATAATGGGCAGGCGAATCTGGTAACTTTGTTTTTTGATGCGATGTGTCGTCCTAGAATATCTAGACGTGAAAACTTGGTGCCGCAGACACACCCATAAGGTTTGTGCCTCTCCTTTTCTCCATGGCTGCGCAGTGCTGTGTCGTTCCGGCAACGTAAGTGACAGGTAACGCAGACATAGACATCCTGGCTACCCCTGGGAACAACAGAGCGTGGTTAGCCGGGGTTGGTGCAGGGTTGGCGAAGAGGACGGACTTACGACTGTCCCTGCATGGCAGGGTCCTGAAGAAGAACGGCCTGGCGGGCATGGTGAAGAGTAATTGGCGACAACGAGGCATCGGGTAGCATGTGGCCCGGACTGTCTGCATCGACATTGCCTGTCAGCAATGGGGCCCTTGGTCTACTCCGGCGGGGCATGATGGTGAAGTAAGCTCATTGAACAAGGATTGATGTCAAAGCTAGCTTCTTGGATTAGGTAAGGAATGAAACTATGCGGATTAGCTTGTGGAAAGGGAAAGGTACCTAAGGCAAAGATGGATAATGAAGTTGGCTTATTGGGCAAGGAATGAAGGCAAAACTAGTTCATAGTGGTGAATGAGTGATCGGTGGTTGACTCCTGGGGCGACAAAAAGGAGGCTTGGCTACCTATTATATCTACACATGCAGAGAAGGCAGAGAAGGTAAACGGACAACATGCGATTCCTTTCGCCATGAGGGCCACGAGCGGTGTCTACATGAGTCAAGATTGTCACGATGCTAGCAGCGCTGCGCGGCTGAAGCACCCAGCCAACACGCAAGCGAATTTCTTGAAAGAGAGGGGACTGTTGGACCCTGATGGGTGAATCGCCATGGGCGTGAGGCCACGAGTTCTCAGACGTATCTGCAGCGGGAGGATGCTAACTGGATGCCACAGTATAAGCAGGCTACTTAGACCGAGTGTTTGGCATCGTCATCGCCCTCGTCCTCGTCGTTTTCGTCGGGTTCGATGCTCATTGGCTTATAGTCGTTCGGCACTCCTACGTAATCCCTCAAAGAGCGTCTGGGTACTTGGGACAGCATGATGACGTTGTCGAGAATTAGTTTCAATCTCGCCACATGGTCTACCGCGGTTAGATCCGCACGAGGTAGGCAATTTGCAAATCTCCATGCCTGTCTTGCGAGTTGGGTATCCATCTGACTGCCACCCCTAGACAAGTTCAGCGAAACCGACTCGATCCACATCTAAGGTGGTATCGGCTGTATAACCTACATATGTACCTAGGTCAACATTAAGTATGCAAAGTCAAAATTTTCCTTTTCGTCGTGGCAGTCTCCCAAGGGCCGGGGCAGAATTACTGCCCAACTCTGCGCCGGGAGCCCAGCCCACATACTCCTTTATTGCTGCTTCGTCAATGACCATTCAAGGACTTTGCTTAGTATGTGGCATATCAACGACGATACTGACGAGGTTGAGCCTCAGACACCAAGAAAAATTTTGCTATGGTTTTCATTAACGTTCTTCACTAACGTCAAATAAGTTGGCTGGCTCACACTCGCCTCCTCGCTACGCGTGGATAATTATCGCAGTTAACATAGCTAGACAATCTTCGCTTAGACCTAGCGCGACAAGGTTGTTGCGACGTCTCTGTATCTATGCTATCGTGAAGCTCAACATCAGATGTCGAGTAGTGAAGCGTCCTTCTCTATACGCTCCCGGGCCCCAGTCATAATGAATGAGCGACGGCTTGTTTCCGCACTTAGCTGTTGACCGGCCTATCAATATACCTGCAATAAGGGGCCTGCATGATGATGTAGCATTAGGTCTATACGCCCTTTCACCCTTCTCACCTTGCCACCTTAATCGCCTTTGGTGATCGCATTTCCGCGGCATGGTTGGAATTCGAAGCCCCTATATACAGCTTATCTCGGCCCTCGGCAATTCCGACGGCCACCGACAAGGCTTGAGGAGATAAATTTTATCAGGACTGCCTATCTTGTAGTAGACCCTTAGCTGAAATTGGGCTGGCCGACGCCATGCATATCGCTTCTCAGATTCTCACGCCGCGCCAGACCATGCCGTCCCCACGCGTGACACGTGTCAACGGGCCTTACATTTGTCTCGCCCTCTTTATAGAGTCCAAGACATCCTCAGCCCTATTCAAGCATGAGCCACGAGACACATTCCCCAGCGTAGGGTTACATCTATGACATCCGTGCCGCGATAAACTAACTTATAAGAGCGAGCTTGAACCCACATGTTCCCCCACGAGCAACCCAATCGCTCCCATAATGGAGCCAGCGCATTTGATCGCCCAGACTATCCCAATGACTAGCCGTCTGACGTTGAGCCTTGGGAACGAGGATAGGGGCAAGGTTAAAGCTTAGCAGCTGTTGTAGAGCCTCAAAAAAGTTTCTCTGCGCGTCCCAGTACCAAATTCCAGCAGTTTGATCCACAGATGTCTCCTTTTTACTCTGATTCCTCAATGATGTAACCAAGGTGGACCCTCAGCTGGATTGAAGTGAACGAGCATCTACCTCTTTCGCCCCTGACTCAAAAGCTGTGTATGTAACTGACCAACCCAGGACTGACCTAATACCCCGATATCTTCCGAGGATCGGCAGTCTCATTCCAGACGAAGGCGAAAAATTCACACGAGACACACATTATCAACTGGCTGGGAATTACCCTTCAGGTAGCGACTCCAAGATGATCACCATACTCACCATATAGGGGTTCCCCCGTCATGGCTGCCCAAAGAAAAGAGTCAGCGAGAGCACGCATGGCACGAAGAAACAGCGACTCTCCCCCCAACAAGAGTATATCCATACGAACAGAGTTATCAGGCAGGGCAACGAGCATGACTATGAACGATAAAGTGCGAAAATTCAGCTCCACCTGTCAACCCGGCTGAGCTTGTACCTCAACAACGAGTAGGACGTCTGGTCAGGATTCTCTAACTGAGGCACCAACTTAGCTCCCCTACACTTAATCTGAAAGGTTCGAGATAATCCGTTTGGAATGAAAGCGTCACGTCTCATTTTCACGCAGGGAAACTGGTGTACATACGGTGTTGGCTTCACCGAACGCAATGGGGTATATATCAGACTGCTCCAATAAAGCTATTTGGCCCTTGCTGATCCAAGACCTAAGACTTCTCGCGATATATCGGCGGCCTTAGTGGATATCCAAGGGAAGGTCAATAGCCAATCCGGAGTTGCCTTGAAAGATAGACTGTCAGGGTCTATGGTCACATCGAGTAAGAAAGGACCTAGTGGGGTGGTCGTAGCTCTATTTCATTTATATAGTAGTTGGGTTTCCCCCTTAGATCTAGTTAGAAGAGCCCTAGGGATCAATAACATTGAGTCCCTATCCTATACTTTCACCCATCAACGACGTACCCGTTACTTAATTTCACTCTGGATACCAAACAACCTGACATAGGCGCCCGGTGACGCGTTGTTCAACAAATAACGTCCGACTATGAATTATACGATCTGTAATTTGTATGAGCCACATAGCATGCAGGCGGATGGGAAATCCCCGTAGGGCACAAAGACAACAGATTGAAGGCACTGGCGCTATATATCAAATATGTCTCGAACATTTCGTTAGCGCAAGTCATATAATACGCTATAAAAGTAGTTTCTCCTAGAAATACAGGAAAGGGACAGTCTTCCTAAGGAAACCTTCAACACAGTCGTGGAAGGAAAAAATAGAAACTATGTGACCGTATACCTTGATACCCCTATATACCAACCACTATAGACATCACGCAGAGCTATCTCAATTTTTCCAGGAATCTGTCGAATGATCAACTGACCTTGCTGGTCCTAATCGCCGTTGTCAGATCCTGTGATGTAGCGCAGTTCTACAGCTGTTCGTTCGATTTTGGTACGATATATGAACTCGATGTCTTTATTTGGCCACTTAGATGCACCCTTCGTCTACTGGCCAAGATATTGTAACTCAGCTCTAACTGAGAAAAACCTATGTGAAATCACACGCAGATGAATACTAAATTTGTGAATTCCAAGTCTTCTTAATTATTGTGCAGTCACAGTTCTGCAATGCGAAACGCTGTGGCCTAATTGGCGTCAAGGGCACAAAGGGGTGAGACGGAAGATACAAGTCAAAGCTCATCCCTCTGATGGTTATTGTTTCGGTTATGTATGCAAGTATTAGGTCTCTATATGCGGATATACATTTTGTTCACTATACACGGACACACGATAAAACACATGTCTCGAAATGGAGATGCTGTTCTACTGTAGGGTATGCTGTCTGATTCAGGGGCCGTCCGAGCATATATAGGAGTCGTATATTAATTCATAGGTTAAGGTGATAAGAAGAGTAGCTGAGACTGACACATTTGTCTGTTAGAGAGCTGGGAAACTGTAGACATGTCCTACGCAATCTGACCTGATTCCTAATATGTTTTCTGTGAAATGCCACCAAAAGCGCATGACCCAAATAGTTAGACTCTAGTTTCCCTCTCCCTTGACCAACCAATCACGCCCACCCCATTCATATAGCCCCCCAAACCTATCATTAAAAGAAATGATGAATAAAGAAAGAAACTGTCAATCCCAGCAAGTGTCCGCACATATGCAAGACCAACATTATAGCTCTCCTGCTGAAGTCATTTGTTTCGAAGGCGTTGACAGGTAATCGCCTCATGCCGCTGAAGGGTCTCGAGTGTAGTGAGCTCTTTACCACACCCCGCACAGCGATAGTTGGAAGGCTTAGTAGGGATGTAAGTAGAACTTGGTGCGTCGGGATGCTTGTCTGCAAGGTGCTTGATCAAGTCTTTCTCGCGCATGTATCCCTTTGCACCAACTCGATCACAGCTGCCGACAGGGCACGGGAATGCGCTCTCTTTATGGACGTCTCTCATATGTTTGTTGTAGTCGGACTGTTTCTGAAACGGCCGCCCTTCAATTTGCTTTTTCCACGGTAGGGCTTTGAAAGCATCATCTCGGTACGCTTCGCAATCTGCAACCGGACAAGTCAGGATTTGGCGGCTCTGGGGCCGAAAAGTAGGAGGTGAGATATCGTTGATCTCCTCTGGTTCCATTTTATGGTAACCTTGAAGATGCTGAACGAGATGATCTCTCCGGCGGAAGGCTGTCTTGCCGCGATGACGCTTGCAGAAGGTGCACGGATACTTTGCACTTTCCTTGGTGAAGCTCTTGAGATGACGGGTGAGCACATCGTTTCGGGCGAATTTGATTCCGCAAGAACATGCATAGGGACTATGTTTCTGGTTCTTTGCATGTTTTAGTAGCTCGGTCTCGCTCTGGAATGCCTCATTACACTCAGCACATGCAATGGTCAAGTCCCAGACTGCATGGTGGTCCCGCACATGTGGTGTATTTTGATGATCGCGCAATTTCTTACAGGCGTAGAAGCGACTGTTGCAACCAGGAATGCTGCATATCTTTATCGTAGAAATATCGTGCTCCGAAGAATCCTCAAGCTGAAAACGATATTTGAAAGACCTATTGCAGAACTCGCACACTATTTCGTACTCGGGTGGAACTGGCGCAGTGGAAGAGAGGGCTGGCCATAGGGGGAGCGAAGATTCGACGCTATCGTGAAGTGGCCTTGTAGGTTAGATTGGGCCTCTGTCTCACGGATCCGGGAACTTACATTCGCATATCGCTAACGATCACGCGAAAAACACCCTTTTTGTTAGCAAATGCTAAAAAAAAAAACCCTCACGATTGGCCAGTAGTCGCAGTGGCGTCAGGGAGCATCGGTAGTGAGGGGCCAGGCAGGAAGCCTGCATTGAAATCGAACTCGGGAACAGGGTGATCAAGGTCCATCATGGCAGGGTCGAACGCAAACTCCGCGTTGTAATCGAAACCAGGGACCTCATCCTGACCAATAGGGGCCGGATAGTCGAAGAAGTTGAAGTCGGGCTCCTCAATGGAGGCCATGATAGCGTCAACGTCGATATTGTCCAGGTACTCAGACATCTTGGCAACGGATATCGTTGAAGCGGCGAGGGATTCGAGCTTGCGTGTGGTTGGGCAGAGCAAAGATAGGTGAACTGGTAGTGTGCAGATCTTGCGGTGAGAAGCTTAGGCAGTGTTGCTGGAAGCCGTGGTGGTGAGGACGGGGGAACACTGGGTATTTCTCTCCGCGGAGAGCGAGAAAGAAGGCTGTTAAAGCGGCGAGAGTAGAGGTACCTGCGAAATAGGGTGGTGGATGGCTACGTCGCTGAGGCCTGCTGCAGACTTGGGCAGGCTGCGGACGCCACCTGTCACCCTATTTGTATGGCGATCGGTAGTCGTGAGGCTTTGAGAACGGGGGGTCGGAAATGGCGGTGTCATAAGTGGAAGAAAAATGTTGGGAAAATACCTATGACAGGTAGGTATGTGTCGGAAACCACGTGTTCTTGCCTGCTCCTGCTGAGCAGGAAAAGGTCCATAGCGACTGACTTCATATTCTAAACGAGTAGGCACTTACTTCCCATCTGTGCCATGGACCACCTCTCACCTGGGTCAGGTAGGGACTCCAATACATGTAAGATACAGAACAGTACCAGATACCTCAAGATGCCTCGGAAGAGAAATAACACTAGGTAGCACAAAACCCTTTCCAGAAGAAACTTCGCTTCTGTGCTAGATGCCTCTCCACAATCGTTTGGTCTTCCAATAGAACACATTGAATCACATTTCACCGACACGAACCGACATATTGTACAACGCACTACAACATATGCCAATGATGAACACACAACCCAGCCGGTAATACGGCGCCTACATTATATGTTCGTCCGTCTAGTATTATATAAAGCATACCTATACACACGATTGGGCCGCTCCAACAGCCTGGGGTTGGAGGAGTAAATCCCTCCAGTATAAATGCGGAATCACATCCAGATACACGCGTACATGTTAATGATACATCTAGGTAGCTAACAGGTATCCTCACCGTCCACTGCGGACCCGGGCCTGTTCTGAATCAGGAGCTTCAGGGACGACCTCAAAACCCATCCCTTTCCTCTTCTTGCGCGCCTTGCCGTCGCCGTATCGCTCGTCGAATTTCCTGATGGCCGTCAGCGTCGCCATGTCCTCCGACACGCTGGCCCCTATCTCCTTGAGCGCCTTGTCAAAATGGCGGCGGCTGAGCACGCGCTTCGCCGCCCATTGGTAGGGCTCGGGGCCCGTGTGACGTTCGGATGCATCGAGCTCTTCCTTGACGGCAGCCATGGCAGCCGCGACGCAGACGTTCTTCAGGTCGGAGCCCGAGTATAGAGGTGTATGTTTGGCGATGTCTTCAATTGAGACCGTGTCGTCCATGAGTTCGTCCTTGAGGTGGATCTGTAAAATGGACGCTCGGTCCGCTTCTAGGGGTAGATCAATTAATAACTTGCGAGGTAAACGTCGGAGGACCGCCTCGTCGAGGTCGAATGGCCGATTCGTAGCCACCATAATAAATGCCTTGACCTTGTCCATTCCATCCCATTCGCGGAGGAACTGGTTGATCGTTTCTCTCCTGTTTCCGTCTCGAGGTCCACCTCGAGCTCCGAGAAGGGCGTCTGCTTCATCAATGAAGATGACCATCGGTTGTTTCTTCTTCGCAAGCCTAAAGAGCGCGCGTACGTTCTTCTCACTTTCACCGACATACATGTGGTTGATCGAAGCACCACTGACCTCAATCATGTTTGCACCGCTCTCCTTGGCTACTGCCTTCGCGAGTAACGTCTTCCCGGTGCCGGGGGGACCATATAAGAGACAGCCAGGAATTCTGTCACTCGCAAGGACACCGTATGAGAAAGCCTCAGGTCGAACTAGTGATAGAGTTGTAAGCATTTTGATCGATTCGATCGTCTCCTGAGGAGCATGTATGTCCTTGAACGTTGTGCGCATATCCTGTGCATTTACCATGCCGGACATCAGCTTTTCTTCGTGATTCTCGCCAAAGGGGTCCGTCTTCCGCATCCCTGTGAGAATATCTCTAGACTCTCCGCTAGGTTTTGAGGCTTTTGAATCTGTCGCCGCCCTATCCCTGGCCGCGTCGGCGGCTGCTATCTGGGCGGCTGCTTTCTCGAAACAATCCTGGCTAAACAGCTCAGCGGCACCTATTGAGCTCAGACTGATCATGGTTGTTGCGATTCGATAAATCTCCGTCATTCGTAGAACACTGCGCCAACAGTCTGGAAACCTCTCTAATATGGGTTCTTCCAGCCCAGAGGTTAATCCCAATATGCTCTTCGACTCTCTCGATATCGAGCCATCAGACTCTGTCATTGACCATAACATCCTGACGACATTTTCATCGTTCTCACGAAGGTTATCCAGCTTCTCCCACTTTGCCAACTCGAATTTGCTGCTTTTGCGGACTTGAGCGTCGGTAGAGTTGCGCCTGCTTATATGAATAACTCGCTCGCTCGTCTCCAAGCTTTTCATCGCTAATTGATAGGATCTTGGCGCATCCTTAGTGGAGCATGAGCCGACCAGGACTACCTTTCGACCGGAAAGCCACAGTCCATCCACAACTTTTCTGATCTTGCTCAGAATTGTAGCGCCGGTCTCATCCATGTTGATGGCATTGAAATCGTTGATGTGAATGATAAGGGGCTTCTGTTCGGCCGCGTCTACATCTGCAGAATGGACAAGCTCGTCTAGAGCAGCATTGATCTTCATGTCTTCCCAAAGTTCGTCACTCTTTCCACGGGTGCCGGAGTTTAGCAAGTATCCATCCATGCTTACTGTCTGTCGTCTCGTATCTTTTCGCGACCTTTCACCGCCTAACATCACTGCAAATGGTACATCGAAAGAACGGCGATCCTCATTTTCCTCTTCGGCAGGAGGGGGTTGGGGCTTAAGCTTTCCACAGTTCTCTGCCGCCCTATACCCGAGGAGTGAAACATCCCCCTGAGCCCTAGTGATATCTTGTCCGATGTAGCGTCCCACAACATATGCTATGTCGTGAGCTCGTAAGTGTAGAACGTCGGCTCCTAATTTTTGGGCAGCGTATCGTAATGTATCTTCTGCCACAGAGAATCCGGAGCAGTTGTGCGTGTTGATGATAGTAACGGGCCGGCAAGTGCTCGCGAGCCTGCTGTCCTTAGGTGCCCGAATAAGGAATTCAGCCCTAAGAGCCGTGACGACCTCATCGATCACACACGGCTCGTACAAGGCGACCTTGGTCAATGGAATTTCACCGCGCTCAGTAAGGTGTTGGAGTAATAGTTTGGCAAACTGTTTCCTGAAGATGAGTGGCTCCTTGTCCTTGGCATCGTATTGCAGAAGCGCGGCCACCCAACTCAGAGAGCTGTGTGGCGGCGTCGAGGTGAGTGGCTGTGTCTCATTGTCTCCGCGAAACAGCAGCATCAAATCCAGAGTCTCCCGCGGCCCCCTCGACTCAACTTGTTGCAGTACAGCCAAGTAAGCCGAAAGGCTCAACACGTCCATTCTTCTCATAATCGGGCCAATATCGCCATTTGACTCCAAAGTCTGGATAGTTTCTTCGACAAGTGAGGAGGACCAAGCGGCAGCGTCGAATAGATGGCTGCCTCGCTCCCTCAAGAGATACGGCTGTGGACTGTTGTTGGTCGAGCCAACTTCGAGAAAAGACGTAGCATCGCTATGACGGTCTACGGCCAGATCGAGGAAGGGCTTAGGTATTTCAACAGGAGGCAGGTCGGGAGACAGCTCCGACCTTCGACTGCGCCATGGCCGTGACCTCGCCCCGTTGGCGGGCTTCTTGCGACCCACGTTCTCTCCGTTTGCAGCCGTCACATTGTCGCCGAGGAAGTTCTCTCCTGCCGTCGCGGCCTCAGCGCCTGTACCCTCATTGGCCGTCCCAGCAGTTCCAGCAGCCCCTGCTGTCCCGCCCGTTCCGGCCTCGTCGGGCTTACGCCCGTCGTCTCGCGGGGCGTCGGCGGCGGCAGCGCGGCTAGGGACGGTCGAGTGGAAGGAAGACCGCGTCGACCGGGGCACGAGGCGCGTCTGTCGAGGATTCCGTGCCGCGGACCTGAAAGCACGGATCCATTGGTTACTCATTCGGAGAAATGGCGCTCGACCGGAGCGTGCAACGGCATGGCTGTGCGAAAAGTGCCAAAACACAAAAAGAAAATTCTATTTTGATATTCGCATCCCCCAATGGACCAAGTACTTTAAAGCCTTCGTCTGGTCCAAGCGTCTACCGTGCCCCACATAGATAGCATCAGCGCTGCCGGCAGGCACTAGGTACGTAATCCCGTAGCTTAGCGCCTAAAGTGACTAAGCCATAGGTGCCTTTCACGAAAAGGAGTAGTCATATATTTCAATGTTTATATTCATGTAGTCATGATGTATAACTATTCAATAGGCACGGGTGCAGACGATGCAAGACATTCACAAGATGATATATATATATATCCCTTTACCTGCGCCAAACGAGTATGCACCGTCCGCGTTCAATGCTCCCTGACACAACAATCCTAAGACTCTATAACGCCATGCTCCCTAATGCACCTAAAACAAAATTTCATCAAGCAACGCGTTATGCGGCGCTGTTCTCATCATCGTCACGCCATGGGCCTGATTCCACGTGCTCACTTGTTTCCTTAAGGCTTGCAAAAGCTTCTTCGTCCCCCATTTGGGAAGCGGTGTTCCTTGCCCTGATTGAGTACCTGCAGGTCTCTGTGACCTCGGTGGTCCCTTGATTGTAATGAATGCGTCGCTCAATATCCAATTGTCACGAATATCCTGGATCATGTGCGTGGAAAATCGCTCGACTTGTTCCTCGTACCGTAATGCCGCTTCGGACCCAAGAAGCCCTAGGCCCTCGAAAAGACGACCGGGCCGGAACGTTGTGATGATTTCTTCATCCCAATTCTCGGTTACTTCCGAGAGATATGCGTCAGCCACTCGCGTAAACTCGGTGAGCTCGTCTATTACATGCGTAAGTTGGTTTGCGACTGGAGACTCTGGCCAGTTGATGAGATATGCTATGACGGATGGAGAAAGAAGGTTAAGGATTTTGATCATGGCAGTTAGCGACACAATTTCTCCAAGCCGAAGCTCAGAGGTCACTCTCGTTTGCAGACCTTCAGCGCTAGCCAGCACCATTGTATGCAGTGCTAGAATGTCCGTCATCAGGTCTCCACCTATCTGCCGATGAACACACCCCATTGATAGCCGAGCATCTATGGCTTCGACATAAGTATCCAGGAGAACCCAGCCCTGCGATACATGAGCAGTGGCTCTGATTATGGCGGGGAGCATTGTGCTCAACATAAAGTCAAACACATGCGTATGCTTCATGCTCTCTTTAAGGATGTTTGCTTCATTAGCAAGCTCCCCGTTGGCGAGAGCAATTTTGAAGCTTGGAAAGAGCAAGTAGAATAGACCAGATACTGCTTTGGACTCCCCCTCTTCGAGCTTGAGTCCCCACGACAAGATTCCTGCCGTCTGGAGCCGCGGATCTTCCCTAGAAGGAGAATATTCCTGACTGATCTGGTAAAAGAAGGAATCCACTGGGCACAGATCCTGCGATCGGATGAGGCTGATGATGGATCGAACGAATCCCACATAATTTAAATGTTCGGGTGAGTTTGACACCATCAATTTGAGGTCTACTCTCATTCGATCCATGGTAAACCGTAAGGCTTTGGAGAACATGTTCTGCAGATGCGGCTTTTGATCGCCATCCGCCCGAAACAGAGTGGCCCGCATAGAGACAATGGTATCTATGGATTGATAAGTATAGAGTCAAAAGATGGGGCTATTTCATCTTACGGTTGAACAGGTCTCTATTAGAGCTATAGTCCGGTGTATTCCCTATCTCAATAACCGCGTTCTCCAAATATGATTCACCAAGCCGTTTGAAGCTCGTGGCCAGCCGATTCTCGTAGGCTAGATATGCAACGGGCTTCGTTATTTCGGCCAGAAATAGATCAAGGGGTGTGAGCCCGATGTCCTGGGATACAATTAGCTATGGCCCTTCATGAATTTCAATTGCCTAACCTGAAAGTCTCTGATCCCTTGATCGACCATTGTAGATAGAAAGAGGGCTATATATCTTCGACTAGTCGAAGGGGTGGGTTTCAATGGGTCTGGGAAGATATTATATCTTCCTGCTTGGAAAAACTGGCGGAAACGCTACTGATGTCAGTAAACAAGAATAATAAAAAATATGAGGCAGCATAACCTACAGCAAGCCGGGCATGGATTAAGCATGCCCCTAACCGACTAGCAAGGCTCACAGCTTGTTCAATACAAATGTCGCGGTCACCCACTTGACCGAAGCCTACGTTTTGAGAATTAATGTTGACAACACCTCGAACGACAGACATGAGGGGTGAAGAAAACTTTCGTTCCAATAGCTAGAGCCAATTAGCAACTATGCCCAAGACGTCATTGTATTGACTCACCATGATGGCGTCTTCTTGATGCCAGGATTGGCCAACATGCAAGGGTTCCGCGCTCGGGAATTCATCGATTCGGTGGAGAAAGTAGTCGACGATATCGAGGGCGACTTGCAAGATGCCCCAATCGGAATCGACAGATGAGAAGGAAAGACGACTGAGTATCTGCTCAAGTGGATCTAGTTACAGATGTTAGAGCTAGCTCACTAAGCGCCCACAAGACCAACCTACATTGATTCAAGGTAAAAGAAGCAGCGCCAAGGGTACGAGTTTGGCGCATAGTACCCAGGAATGCCTTCATCGAGAAATGAAGTAAATCCATAGCAACTCTTTTGTTTTTTCTGATGACAGCATTTTTGTGCTCTTGAGTGATACTCCCGCACGCTTCGGCTGACATACTCAGAAGTTGTTGATTGACCTCGGTCTCAACAGAAAGGAATTGATCGAGCACTTGCTGGGCGATATTCCTTTGCCAATCGGCCAGTGGTTTGTAAGCTGAAATATCTTCACAGGACGAGACGGCAAATCGCGATAGCCGGCTCCAGGCGCGCAAACTAATCAGACATGCTTCTTTATGAGAGTTTCTGATAACAACCAGCCCCTCTATACTCTGAACGGATGGCCTCATGTCGGAGGGGGCGGCCCAAAACAGGGTGCAAAGGAGGTCGTGATGGTTTCGAAGTGCAGCTATCTCGGCCTCATGAGTTGCTACCATTTTGTCGTATTGCCGACTATGGTTGGGTAAGAGGCGAGCTACGAGATTCCTAATCTCTTTTGTCATTCCTGATTTTCTGAGCTGCACGATAGACATCGCAACGAGCTTGAGGTAAATATGGAAACATCGATCCTCTGGTGACGTAGCGAGGGACGGCGATTCCGAAAGTTCTTCAAGAAACTGTGGAGATTGGTATACCTCCTCGTTCCGTAGATTATGAAGATCTTGAGAAGCAAAAAAGTCGAAAATCGTTCCTAGTATCGCGTTGCACCTTTGCCATCCCCATTGCTCTACTAGATAATGGCAACGACTCACGCTAGCCCGGAGATAATCATTGAAACTGGGGGATTGTCGGCTGTTGCCTTGGTATAGTTGGAATAGACGCTGTAACAAACGTTGAGGAATCGTCCATCCTTCTAATGGTGCCGTATAACGCAATCCAGAGACCGCAACCCCCATGTTGTCGAATTCCCCCAAGGGAAGGAGTGTAAATAGAGTCCGCCAAGCTTTTTCGAGAATGGCTGCTTCAACAGTGCTGTCTGTAATTGGGCCTAACAATGTCGAGGATATCACCGCCCAGAACCCTGCTCTAGGTAAATGAACTTCTTGAAGAATCCGAATCATTGTAACCCAGCATATCACAGAGTAGTCATCGTTCCGTATCCCCTTTTCGCGAAAAGACATTTGCTGTAAAGAACTATACATATCTCGAACATCCTTGAGATCATTTCGAAGAAGTACTCTGGCTGTCATTGCAGAAAGTCGCTTCAGTATCTCCTCCATCTGGAATGTTTCTGAGACTTTCTCGAGCTTTTGGCATAATCGCAAAACCTGAACCGTAATTACTAAGATTCGCGTGAGAACCTCGATACATGACGGCGTCGCATACTCTGTTTGGCTCGGAATCTCTTGAATGCGCCGCACAAAAGCCTGTAAAACATCAACTAGCCGACTCGCGAAGATGTTTGAGCTTTCAGGTTCGGTGAACGTCAAATGGTCTTGGAGATAGAGCAAGACATAATCAATAGCCTGTACTGGTGTTATAGCTCCTAACTGGGGATCAGCGTAAGAGGTACCATCCAGCCGGTCTGTCACCCAATCAAATATTATACCGAGCTCTGAAGATGTTCGCGCGTCCCACGGACCCCAGTGAAGAGTTTGTTCGTCAATAGTAAAAATGCATCGGCCTCGATGACCGCCCAAAATGCCCAACGATCCGCCGTCTAGAGCCTTCTTCAACCGACCACTACCGATTATTGTGCTCTCATGAAAAAACACACCATGGTCTAGAGGAAATATTTCAAAGTGCTGAGTATAATCCGTGCCATAGGGAGCTAGGCCAAGAAGCTTCCCGTTGGCTTTGTTCCTTGAAAGGTCCATAACCACTGTGGGGGGACTGGCCTCACGCGGCAAGGGGTCGTTGGCATGTGTATATTGAGGGGCAGAGATGTCCAGAGGCTGAGGACGAATTCGCTTCCTAAACCTTGTCCTCCTTTTATTCCCTGGTGGTGGCGAGCCGCCGGTGCTTCCCAATGACGTGGAGGCTTCAATTGCGGGCTGTGAGTTGTACGTTGGTGTCTGCCTACTGATTGACTGTTCAAGGCCGAAGTTTTGGGTAACGGGCATTGACTTGCGTGATTTTCGATATAATGCGTCCAAGGCCCTTTTTCGTGCATCGAATGCCTTACTACTGATAGAATCGCCCGGCATCTCAAGCTGCGCAGGTCGGCAAAAAGAATCAGGAGGCCTAGATCTTCCAACTGGGGCATTGCCGGTATTCAGGTTAAGACCAGGTTGATTCCTTTTTGCTGTGTCTACAAAGCCATCTATGCTGGCCTGCTTGATCATCCGGCGAGGTTGAGAGAAGCGAGTTGAGGTCTTCGCAAGACGAATTGGGGTTTCTAGAGGTACCGGGCTCTGTGCAAGACGGGCCTGGGTCGTTGTTTTCACAACTTGGTCTTGGTTAGGCCGCGGAAGACGAGAAGAGGACGTCGTATCCCTCGGTTGGATCATCCCTTCCTTCCAGCGTTTCAACACCCCAGCAGCGTCAATGGTATCCTGCCGAGTTCCGAGCATAATCACTTTCTTCGATGGACTCGAGCGTCCCTTGTCTCGTCTCCTGCCTGCTGTACGAGCAGCAATGCGGATGAAAGAGGGCGCATTTACTTCTACGACGTCCAGGATACCAAGACGCGGAGGTTGAGAAGCCGATGGCTTCTTCCCACCATGGTTCTCTTTTCTGGACCACTGGCCTTCTGTGTCATCTCCGGACACTTGCACGCGTTTATTATGCGCGCTAGAGACCGACTTGGTACGACTGAGAAGTCCAGTAATGCGCTGCTGGCGCTTCCTCTGACCTGGCTGGCCGCTGAATATTGACTGTTCGCCTCTTTTCCGTTTCCTCCGCAGTCCACTTGAGCCTGTGCTCGTCGGTTTGTTACGCGAAACCATATGATCAATGTGATCCTCCTCGATGATGGAGGTTGCATCATCTTCTACTATTGAACCAGTAATATCGCGAAAAGAAATACTGGGGTCCTGGGGGCGTACCGTTGAATCTGAATCGTCAGAATCATCGGGAAGGAATAAAGCGGAAGTCCTCTCTGGATGAGGTGATAACACTCGGCGCTGCGCTACCCCTTTCCTAGCAGAACGTTCGGGCGACAAATCGGGACTGCGATGTCGAGTTGTTGGTTTGGTCTTCTGTATGGATGCCTGCTGATCAAGTCGGAGCCATGACGCCGGCAAAACGCCACGTATTCGCCTTGCTCCTAGGCGTACCTGATCGAGATTGCCCTCTGAAGCGACGCGAGAACTGGACACATCACTAGGGTCGTCACTGCCATCTTCGCTATCTTCATTTTCCAGAGCGGTCAGATCAATGAGTTCACTATGATGCTTAGCAGGCGCAGGACTGTGTATCCGTGAGGATACGTTACTGCTCGGCTTAGGGGTCAATGTGGCCACGGATCTACCCCCTAGTCGATTGACAACCGCCATTGGCGTAATTGCAAGGACACCAGGGCTGGTCTGAGGGGGTGAAGCCGGAATGTCAAAAATATCGTCGATATCCGGTAAAATCGGGGCATCTATGGCAGACACGCCATGACCTTTCCCAAGCTTAGGGAGTTTCTGCCTTGAAGAGGCTTTAGGTGAGGCTCGTCGTTTGTGAACCCGATGCATGGATTTATTCGATTTCCACCTTTCAACGTCATTTGGGTCGGGGAACTCATCTTCTTCTTGCGAGCTTTGCATAGTTGGTTCGGGCCTCATGTCGTGCGATTCTAGAGTAGGTGATGGCTCCCCGTCGTCTGATAGTGCTAGATCGCTTATCTCATGCAGAGGTTCGGAACGCCCCGCTATCTGAGACTCTCCTGATTCTTCCGGAATAGTATCCTTATTGGTAGCTTGACTATCATCTTCGAAATCTTGCTCCTGAGAGTCCTCCTCTTGTCTTCTCCTCTTTTCTTCCTCGAGCATCACTCGCACGGGACGTAAGCCATGAGACTTCCATGTCTTGCTGTATTGGGCACTCTCAAGTAGATATGGATGCTCTTGAATTGGCTTTCTTGGTCGCAGTGACCGTCCTAACCGACTATTGCCGTTCTCTGCTTCCTCGCTGTCTTGAACAATAGGCCCTTGTTGGCCCTCGAAAAGAGCTTCTACGGAATGGCCCGAGACATCTGGTGATGAAGACAGCGCTGATTCTTCGCTTCTAGCACGAGCTTGACCAATGGGACTTGTCGGCAGTGTATCGTTGTCGTCTCTATGACCTAGCTCGAAGAGAGATGATAAGGGAGGAGGCGGTTCGCGTAGTGGCTCGTTCATGGGCGATGCCGGCGATTGAGGCTTAGATTCCCGTGGTTTCGGGCTGCGATGCACATCGTGTTCCTCGGCGGAAGTCTGCGAAGAAAATGGGGTATCCCAGATAGCCTCACTCTCGCCGTCGATGGTGTTACCTGTGGGACCGGCATCTTCTGTTGTGTCTGCACAGGCTGGTGCAGGCGTTGCAGCGTTGGGGAGGGGTTCTTGGTTGTCCCAAGTGCTTTCGTCGTCCGAATCTGGCACCTCGCCAATCTCCTTCCATTTCGCCATCGAGATTATGATGCATCTCTATGTATTAACATCACCTACGGAGCGTTGTCATGCTGGACCAATTTGTTGTTTTGGTGCTATGACTCGAACTCAAATGCTGAGTTAGCAGAGAAGAGAGCGCGTAAATGTATGTCATTAACGCGTCTTAATTGAGAGTGGTGGGGTCTTTAATGGAACCCGGGCCACACTTACCCTGGAACTCGTAGGTAGCACCGCTAACTCCCGATAACTCAGCACTTACATACAGTACATAGGTATCCCTGTATTTCCATCTAGCTCATCCCCATTGCATATTCCCTTTCTCCATTGAAAGCCGTCGATAATATTCTAGCGAAACCTATATTTAGGTAGCATAGAAGATACTCAAACTCGATCTGGTCATTCTCTAGGTCTATTATGAGTTCTTTCGGTCGCAGCTATGTCCCTTTGGGACTTGCCATCGTCTTTGGCATTGCGAATGGTATGACCCATCATCACCGAGTTTCTATCATAGGCAGGGAGATAACTAATTTTCAAAGGGTATTATGCCTTTCAACCTCTTCTCAAGGAACAGCACGAAAAGTTCGGAAAGCCAGATTTGCTGCCCAAAAGCGATCCACAGAGTCCCTCGGTGTCTAGCGGTGCTACATCGTCAAAGTGATCGAGATCTCACTTACATATCTTTTAAACACGGTCTTTTGTCCGCAAATGGTACCTACCGTCGATTTACCGGTACTCGACTATCTCGGCTCCCTTTCTGAACCCAAATTCCACCCTTTAAATCACACCTTACGTAGGAGATTCCACGTCCCCGGTTCTATGTAACTACGGCTCGTGAGCTCGTGTCTTTCGGCGGCGCTATATACCTACATAACCTAGCGGCGCAAGCGAGGGGGGGTCTTGATTATTTCAGAGAAATAATAAGATTTGGATCGTGTATGGCATGAGCCAGCAACATGAGCTCCATTTTTGTATTACGATATACCTGTGTTTGCTCTAGAGTTTTCGAGCAGGCGTCCGGCCCCGGCGCGTTTTGGCATTTGTATCATAAGAGAATCATTTGATACCACGGCTACCGATGAGTTGAGTCATGTTGATGAACTCAACTTGTCTAGATTCTTTCCTTTTCTCATTTTCTTTCCAGCAGAATTATCGCTGGTAGTCAACGAAGCGATCTCAGTTCTTGATATGAGAAAGTTGAATCTCAGCAATTCATACCTTTCATGAAGCCCGAGTTCGTCCGCTAGAATGCCAGCTCTTCGACCTTGGTCCGAACTTTCGCCGATGTCAGCTTGAGGGAGCTGTGGAGGGCTCTCGACCAATTGGACCCGTTCAATTTACGAGGTGGACCCCATCATACGACCCAGCGACTGGGACCTCTGTGCTCCTCTGCTTCCTGCTTCTGGCCGTTCTGCGAAAAAAGACTCTATCCCATTTGAACTACTGAGCATCATCCAAACCACAGCCAACCGCACCACCTCGTCGAGGTCGATACCACACCGCCCAACGCCTCACGGCCGTCTCAATTGGACCCATCTCCACTCAATTCCGACAGCAGTTCACTCCTCCCCCCCGCCTCCACGATGATGCGCACATCCGCCTCCTCTCTGCTGCGCGCCGGCGTCCGGGCCAGCAGCATGCGGACGTCGACGACCGTCGTGCCCCGGGCTGCCGCCTCCACCCACGCCATCTCCAACCCTACGCTAGCCAACATCGAGAAGCGGTGGGAGGGCATGCCCCCGACCGAGCAGGCCGAGCTGTGGATGGCTCTGCGCGACCGTATGAAGGAGAACTGGGCCGACCTGACTCTGCAGGAGAAGAAGGCCGGTACGTGAACAACATTCTCGGTTTCTTGGGAGGCTATTGCCAGTGGGAGCTGAGACATACGCCCCCTTCCACTCTGCTTAGGCTCTATGTTGCCTTATCTGAGCTCAGAGGCTTTGTGCAATGCTCCATCATACGTCAATTGATTGCCGTGGAGGAGCTACCAATCGTGTCGTCCGTTGCCTTTAGTCCGAGTGGACCCGCAGCTACAACCTGTCACCACTTACAGGATCTATGTAACTAACCCTTCCTCTTAATAGCCTACTGGATTGCCTTTGGTGCCCACGGTCCTCGAGCTCAGCCTCCTGCCGATGAGAACCGCAAGGTTGCTCTGTACACTGCTATCGGCATCTTGGTCAGCCTAGCCATCTTCACCACAATGCGTGCCTTCGCCGGCCCAGCTCCCAGCACCATGAACAGGGAATACGAGGAAGCATCGAACGAATTCCTTAAGGTAAGCAATTCATCCCTTAAATCATTGTGCACGCCGTTCCCTTTGTTTCCTCGGTGCACAATATCAGTACGCTGACAAACTTATCTCCGCAAACAGAACCAACGCGCCGAGCCCATTACTGGTATCTCATCCGAGGGCTATTCAGGCAAGGGCCAAATTCAATCACCTCCCAAGCATTAAATTACAGATTAGCCACACAGTTGAAGTCATGCCGAGCCTACCCACGTTGTTATGAACCTACCTCATCCTTTCTCTTTGTTCGTTAGATCTTAAAAAGTAAAGAAAAAGGACGTCCCTCAAAAAAAGAATATCCGCACCGGAGCTGAATCGATTAACGTGTGCGCCTTATCTTTTGTACAATAAAAATCAAATCTGCTTACCTTAGACTGAGCGTGGGGCTACATACGGAGAGCTTTACCCTACCCTCCACTCTAATCACCACCCCTCTTCGACCTTCTTCGGGCTCCGTAGGCGCAAGGGAATTGAGGATGAGCGAGGGAACAGAAAACGGCGGTAGTAGAGTGGCTGGCTAGTTTGGCTCCTGGGTGAAAGGCAAAAGACCAAACGAACGAACAAACGAAAGAAAGAACAATAAAGCTAGGGCCAGGCTGAACCTTGGCTAGGTGCTGCGGCGATTTGTAAATATGTACCAAGAAGTTATTTCTACACTGTTCATTCAGCATCATCCTCTCTGCCTCTTCCATGATAGAGAACGCTGCTAAAGGCGGGATATGTGAACGATGGGCCTCCATGACCTCAATCTTGAACTACATTAACCCTTTTAAAATATATATATCGCGGCGAAGACCAAGCTTTGAAGCGATGTAATGTTCTCAATTTATCACCCTTATATTTAAGTCGTCTGATGATGATGGCTTAATGTTACCCAACCAAGACTCGTCCGCGTAGGCGGAGATACATCAAGTCTTATGCCAATGGCCCGCCATCTTGTCCAATACACCCAATCCCAGTGTTCAACCCAGGCTACGGGTATGTACATTTACACGCTTGCATATAAGACGTTTGCTCTTCCACACACCAAGGTCCCTCCCGAGCCTCCTTTCCTACGCTAGTATCCTAGTGCAAACAAAGTAGGGAGGAGTGTGCTTAAAATAAATAAGAAGGCGAAAAAAGGCAGTCCTCAACAACGCCAGTACGTTATGCCGTTGTCCACGCAATGCCCTGAAGAATAGTAAAAACAAGAAGAAAAAGAACATTAAAGGAACGCCCTTAACGCCGCAATTTCATAGAAAATACCCCTGAAAACACCCCTATTGCAAGAAGGATATAATAAGAATGCAAGAACCGGGGCAGAAATTTTCTCAAGCACTACTCTGCCCAACCTCGCGAAATTCTTCAAAAGTCATGATCTCGTGGCCCTGTTCCCGAGACTGGGGTGTGACGGGCCAGCCGTCCTCTTCTTGAATGCGCCTCTGGACCTCGAATCGGCCCTCCTTACCCCAGTACCCGACCTTCTCCTCGCCCCGGACGGCCTTCTCGGTGACGAGGACGTAGGGCATGGGGGCGTCGAACATGGGCTCGGCCAGCACGCGTTCCATCTCCATCTTCAGGCCGCGGGCGCCGGTCCGAGCCTTTTCGGCGCGCTCGGCGATGGCATCCAGCGCCTTCTGTGTGAAGAAGAGTCTTGAAGGGTAAGTCTCAAATAGGGCTGTGTACTGCGCAACCAGAGAGTTGCGAGGCTCCGTGAGGATCCGGACGAGATCGGAACGTGAAAGGGGTGAGAGCGCTACAATATTGTGCACTCGCCCAATCAGCTCGGGGATGAAACCGAAGCCTTGCAAATCCTCGGGGGTTGTGAGGTCCAAAGCTGTGAGTCCAGAGGTGTCCATGGTATTCGATGGACGATGGGGAATATGGGTGAATAGCTTGGCCGGTAGGTCAGTTTGGTTGTTATCGCTCGACGACCGGTTACGTAGTTCCGATCCAAATCCCATCGTTGGTTTCGATACCCGGTTTAGAATCACCTTGTCCAGGCCGACAAAAGCGCCACACATTACGAAAAGGATGTTGTTCGTGTCGACCGTACATTGGTCCACTTTGCCCGATGGCGGCGGCGCTGCTTGTGGTCCTGACGTGGAAGAGGACGAACCGGGGCCGGTGTAGTTCGTTGTTATAGGGCTCGCCGACCGAGATGACGATCGGTTATCCTTCACGTTGATGGTGACTTTAGTTCCCTCGATAAGTTTCAGGAGTGCTTGTTGCACACCTTCACCTCCAACGTCTCTCCCATTCATGGTCTCCCGTTTGGCGATTTTGTCAAACTCGTCAAGGACAACTATACCATGTTCAGCAGCCTTCACATCGTAATTGGACTCTATCAGTAATCGCTCGATGCAAGTTTCAACATCTTGCCCTATATAACCAGCCTGTGTCAATGAGTTGCAGTCGCAAATTGTAAATGGAACGTTAATCTTTTTGCTCAATGTCCTATCAAAGATTAGCAACCGTGTTATAGCTGAAAGACCGAGAGACGTATGGGCGTAACCTACTCGAGTATATATGTTTTACCTACACCTGTAGGCCCTATTAACAGAATATTGCTCTTGTCGATCTTAACTGGTGGTTGGCGATCCATGTCTTCGGGTATGTAAAAGTCGACGACATCCTGCTCGGGCCGTACCCATGTGTTACGCATGTGTTGTATTGACTCATGGTGCCCTGGATAGTCATCTTAGGCGGGACTATTAGCAGCGACTCTATGCGACCCATATCTGGAAGCACACCAACCTTCGACGGGATGAGGTTCTCGTTCTCGAGCGTTCCTATCTCGCGCAACGGCCTGGCGCATGAGTTTCTCGTCCCTTTTGCGCTCTTGCTCTTCTTGGTATTGCCGTCGGCGTAGGTTCTGGTAATGGTTGAAGATGACCGAGGAGATAGTCTTCTTCGCCCTGTCCTGGCCAACTACGTATTCGTCGACGCGTTTCTTGAGATCTCGTGGATAGAACTGAGGCACCCCAATCGAGGTCTTGGAGAACATAGGGCCGCGTCCCCCTTCTTCCGGATCGTAGCTAGAGGTAAAGCCAGAGCTGAAGGAGGTGGTTCGTCCGGGGAAGGTTTGCAAAACGGCTGTCGTCGAAAACGGTCTACGACGAGCTTTCGAAGAGGCAGTGGCAAGGGAGGGGGCCCGAGGCCGTGTAAAGCTCGTAAGCATACTGACGGCCAAGAGCCTCGCTGTCGCAGTTGACGTTGTAAGATTCGGTTTCTCACAGCCACGACTACGAGTGATATGGAAGATAAGCGCCTCGATGTATTGGAGACGAGAGGTGGTCTAAGCGGGGACAGGCTGAAATTGGTTATGGGAGACAAGTCGGCAGCATGTTTTCTGGGTCTTGAATCATTCGATCGTATGCAAAATATTCATAGCTTGTATTATGATGGTTTATCGGTTGCGATGTCAATTCCGAGCGTGGGTAGACTGTTATTGCCTTAGGTCAGTAGTGAGCGCATCCGAGCACCTCCTGAATCGGCGTTCACCGTTGCACGATAGAAGCGGAAGACGATAAAGCGAGCTCCAGCTCCAGTGGGCTGCGGGGGGGCTTAGAGCGCGGGGAAGTTAGCCGCTGGAAGCCGCGCTCTTTGGGGCTATGTACCTCTAAGGTACTATACCGTAGGTACTCACAGGTCGCGTACGAGGCCTATTTTACCTCTAAATACTTAGGAATACGCACCTAGGTACGCTAAGTGCCCAACTTGAACGCTCGAGCTCTGCTCACCTGCATGGCCTCCATTCCATGTGATTATGTGATAGAAATGCATCTTTAAATTTATTTTGAAAAGTAGATCAAAAAAACCCAATCGCCAGCTTTTTGACATTCATATGCACCTTGCTGTCAATCACCTAAGATTAGGTAAAGGGAAACAGCCGAGATCTATGGCTACCTAACCCAATATCTTCTGGGTAGGTACCTGTACCGGGATGTGTGGTGGTGGTAGTGGCAATGCTACAGTACGTACGAGAACTGGGCGATAATAGGTTGTCTCGCTACGACGTCATTCAGCATATCATCTAGCATAGCTACCTCAGTACAGTATATAGCTCCCCTCATTTTATTAAAGCAAGGACAACAAGCATTCACATCACTGTAAACAGAGCAATTTCCTCACAGGGAAACCTAGAATATTTGAACAACAGCAGAGTAACTCACTTGGCTTCTCTCTTATCTTCCTGTCAATTCTTTTTGGACGAGCTAAATCGGCCCGTTGAAAGGCCCCCGTCTAATCTCTGAGAGAGGCCCCGCTATAGATCGTAGAGATCGAGCTCCAAGCTCCAAGCTCCTCGCTGGCAAGCTTAACCCAGGGGCTCCATTCCTCTCATTTAAACCAACACTGTCTCAGCCAAAATAGTCCAGATCTTTCGGCTGCGCTTTGCTGTCCTTCTTCACTCGAAAGTTTTCAAGCAAGGGACGCGTGTGGCAATTGAGATCTTGTCGCCAAGATGACTGACATTGTAGAGCAATCCTCCAACACGTTGCTATCAGGCCCTGGTCCTGGGCTTCCTGATGACGGTACTGGTACGTATGAACCCTTTCTGGAGTCGCGTCGACGTGGTTCTGGGGATTGACACCGCTGCTGTAGGAGTCGTGAAGCTCGATCCTTGGCTGTCGCCCTTCCAGGATGCACTCAGAAGAAGATATGCGAAAGCTCAAGACTGGATCAAGAGACTCGCCGAGCTGGAAGGAGGCCTTGATAAGTTCTCAAGAGTCAGTGCCTTATCGTGACCCTACCCTCGGGTTGTTCATTAACCATCTCTCAATTAGGGTGCTGAGATATTCGGTCTCAATGTGGACAAGGACAACAATATCATCTATCGAGAATGGGCACCGAACGTCGTAGAGGCCTCGCTCATTGGAGATTTTAGTTAGCATACTTTTCATCGCGTTAGTTGACTGAGCACTTAGCTGATTTAGTACTTAGACAACTGGGATATTAAAGCTCATCCCATGAAGAAGAACGAGTTTGGCGTTTGGGAGATTATACTACCAGCCGTCGATGGACAGCCTGCGATTCCCCACAACTCAAAAATCAAGGTAACGCTTGTATCGGCTTTCAGGGTTGTAGACTGGTTCAATACTAATCAAGAACACACAGATCTCCATGGAGACTAAGGCAGGTTCCCGAATCGATCGACTACCTGCATGGATAAAATATGTCACCCAAGATCTCAAGGTATCGCCGGCCTACGATGCCCGATTTTGGAACCCTCCCGAGGCCGAAAAGTACACCTTCAAGCACCCAAGGCCGAAGAAGCCTCTGAGTGCTCGCGTATATGAAGCCCACGTTGGGATTTCGTCCCCCGAGTTGCGAGTCACGACGTTCAAGGAATTCACTAGGGATATGCTGCCAAGGATAAAGAACCTAGGTTACAACGTAATTCAGCTTATGGCCATCATGGAACACGCATACTACGCCAGTTTCGGCTATCAAGTGAACAACTTCTTCGCCGCCAGCAGCCGTTATGGCACACCAGAGGACCTCAAGGAATTAATTGATACCGCACATGGTCTTGGTATCGTTGTCTTATTAGACGTCGTACACAGCCATGCCTCCAAGAATGTTCTTGACGGACTAAATGAATTCGACGGCACAGATAATCTATACTTCCACGAGGGTGGAAGGGGCCGACACGACCAATGGGATAGCAGGTTGTTCAACTATGGGAGCTATGAAGTTATGAGGTTTCTACTCAGCAATCTGAGATTCTGGATGGATGAGTACCAGTTCGATGGCTTCCGTTTTGACGGTGTGACGAGTATGCTCTATCATCATCACGGCATTGGCGCGTAAGTGAAGCATTGCATACATGGAAAGCAGAATGCTAACATGTATAGTGGTTTCTCTGGTGGTTACCACGAGTACTTTGGTGCTGACGTCGACGAAGAAGCGGTGGTCTACCTGATGGTTGCGAATGAAATGCTCCACGACCTATATCCTGACTGTATTACTATAGCAGAAGACGTCTCTGGTATGCCGGCTCTCTGCCTACCTCTGTCACTTGGAGGTGTTGGTTTCGACTACCGGTTGGCAATGGCTATCCCGGATATGTGGATCAAGATCTTGAAAGAAAAGAAGGATGAAGATTGGGACGTTGAGAATATCTGCTGGATTCTCACCAACAGACGACATGGAGAGAAGACGATTGCATACTGCGAAAGTCATGATCAATCGTGAGTTATACCGTGTGGCTTGGAAAGTTCGGGCTGACCTTTCTCAGACTTGTCGGAGATAAGACACTGCTCATGCATCTATGTGACGCAGAACTGTACACGAACATGTCAGTCCTGTCTCCTATGACGCCCGTCATCGCACGTGGCATGGCACTACACAAGATGATCCGCCTAATCACACACGGTCTGGGTGGCGAGGGCTACTTGAACTTCGAGGGTAACGAATTCGGTCATCCGGAATGGCTCGACTTCCCTCGTGAAGGGAACCAGAACTCCTTCTGGTACGCACGACGTCAGCTGAACCTCACAGAGGACCCTCTTCTGCGATACAAGGACCTCAACGAGTTTGATCGCCAGATGAACCTAACTGAGGAACATTACGGATGGCTGCACGCACCGGAGGCTTATGTCAGCCTCAAGAACCAGAGCGACAAGGTCATCGTGTTCGAACGCGCCGACTGTGTCTTCATCTTCAACTTCCACCCTTCGCAGAGTTTCTCGGACTACCGTATCGGGATCGAGAAGGCCGGCACCTACAAGATCGTACTCGACACCGATACTAAAGAAGTCGGCGGGTTCGGACGCGTCGAGCCTTCTACGAGATTCTTCACCACGCCTATGGAGTGGAACGGCAGAAAGAACTGGACGCATGTCTACATTCCTTCACGATGCGCTTTGGTAAGCTTATTCAAATACGCTGTTCTTATAGTAAAGGGGATCAGCTGAGCTAACAATCACATAGGTCCTGGCCCTCGAGTCTCCTGTCACACAGAATTCTTAATCTCTGTGTAAGGGAAAACAAGCTCATATGTGAGAAGTGAGTTGGTACGCAAAATTAAAAATAAAAAAATCGTTGTTTCTTTACATTTTCATTCAAACACATGCCGATTGTTTGTTGGGGGTTTGTGAGCGAGCTAGAACCAGTACAGCAATGCTATTACAGTCATCAAGATTACACTCAAAAGCCTTTCTGGCGTCTATCAGCCGGTATAATTGGTATCTTGGTCAATCCAGTGAATTAGTGATATACACGCAGTACTAACAGACCAAGATCACGACACTTCTCAGATAGCCAGATGACACTACTCCCCTATCCTCTATCTCTTATTCCACAAGCCACTCCTCAACCTCAACCCCCATACTCCTCCCTACACCCCGGATAATCTCCCACCCAACATTAACCCTCCACTTCCCGCCGCGATCCAAATCAGCACCGCCCCCAGCACCAGCAGCAGCACCCGCACTGCCCCCTCCAACACGCACGAGCAATCTCAGACTAGCCAGCGTCGCAATCGCCATGCCCACATCACCATCCACGCCTCCTCCCACCCCTTCTTTCGCATCGTCCACTCCACCAACCCACTCCTGTCTCGTAGCGACGTAGATGGCAACCATGCGCTCGAGCACGAAGACGCCGGGACCGAGCAGCTTGCGCGCGATCCGGCGGTGTTTCGCCCTGCGGCCGCGTCCGGGGCCGTTCGGTATTGAAACTCCTGTTACCCCACCGCGCCGCCGCTTCTTTCCGCCTGAGTGCCATGTGCTGAAGAGCGCGTTGTCGTGGCGCGGCGCGTTGTGCGAGGCGAGGTACGCCGCGATCAGGAGGAGGCGGGCTGTGGGTGGTAGGAGGGCTGAGAGGTCTGTACCGGCGCTGCTGCTTTTCTTTTTCTCTAATGCCGTGACGGTTGGTTTAGTGATAATAGTAGTAGTAGAAGAACCAGTAGAAGTAGAATTATTAGTAGTAGCAGTGATATTGGTAGTGTTGGCAGTGGTGATGGTCTTGCGAGCGCGCTGGATCCCCGGCTCCAGCACGCTTTCGTCCTGGAAGTACGCGCGCGCGGCGATCAGCAGCTTGCTGAATTCGCGCGCTTTGTGCGTCCCTGCCGCCACGGGCGCCGTGAAGCGCGGCCACAGCGCTGCGCAGCATTGCGTTAGGCGCGGCAGGGTGCGCGCTACGGGGCGGGTGAGGGAGTCGTGGACGGCGGCTGCGAAACGCGCCCAGAGGTCTGTTGTTTCTTGTTGAGTTGTGTTCGGGAGAGACGGCGGGGGGTTGCGCGAGAGGATTGCGATGTACTGCGCTTTCGTGTACGGTGGGAAGTGGACGTGTGGCGGGGATGAGATGCGTAGGAGAGAGGGTGAGGGTGTCGTTACGAGGAAGACGGTGGTTAGGTTCGGGATCTAGCATGAGTATATTGGTCAGCAAGTTTACTCTCATTATTTGCAGACTTGGATATGGTATGTAGAGTTGGTGTCAGACATACGATTTCAGATAGCCTTGCCAGGGCAGGGAGCAGTGTAGGCGGCGCATCACGCTGGCGATCGATACCGTCGAATACCAGCACAAATCGAGAGCCAGCATCCCGCTCGACGTACTTCAGTATCTTGGTCAGCTCAGCCGTCAGCGCGGCGAGCGTTTCACAGCGTCCAGGAGTAGACTCGTTCTGTAGCGCGTCTCCCACGAGGCCAACAGTTCTCTCAAAGAAATGGCGGGCCGTGACGCACTCGGCAGACTTGACGATGGCGTAGTTCAGCTCAGACAGCGAGTTATTGCGGAGCGTATGCAGCAGCTCGCTGACGATGGCGGTTTTGCCTGTGGCCTCGGCACCGTGGACGACGATGTTGGGACATGGCGCGATTCGAGGATGGATGAGAATTGTCAAAGCATTGATCTGAGCGTCACGGCATGGGAAGCTCGTGATTAGCGATGCCAGGAGATCATCGGGCAATTCGAGAATCGAGGTCATGTTCAGCTTTACTCGTCAGATGCTGGAAAAGCCGAAGAGGAGTTGGCTTATAGAAAAGACAGGTAATTCCTATCACTTCGTCATGTTGTTTCTAACATGTCCTTAAGCAAGTATGTATGGTAGCCAATGTAATGAGACGGGCGTGAGCCGCCGGCAGTCGCAACGAAATTCGGAGCTTGATGGAAGCTAAAAAGTCCCACTGTACCCACTCCGCGCCGCAGACGCGCGCCGGATCCTTGCCAAGCTGCCAAGCTTACCTACGTAGTAGGCGAGGCGATGATGAAAAAAACGGGCAGACCCAGCACTATTCCAGTCTGGTGGGTCTGCCCGTTTTTTTCATCACCACCTTGGTAGGTACCTTACGCCCTACAAATGTACCCGGGTGCCGGGATGTACGTACTATAGCACAGCCCTGGAGACAAAGTCCTAGGCACCACCGAGGGGTCTGATAAGGTGACTAGTCACCCCAAAGATCACCCGACCATAGCACCTATTTTAGTTAGCGCAGTGGATATAGAGGGGCGCGCTAAAATGCTAGCATTGGTCGGCTTATTTAATTAGTTTTATTAAAAGTTTTTTTTAAAAGTTATTTTTTTAATAATATAACGGCAAAATAAATAATTAAATATTTTTATAACTTTTATAATTAATTTATAATCGATTATTAATTAATTATTATATTATTTTAATATATTTATTATTTATTTAATTATTTTTTAAAGCGATTTAATTATATTGCCCGGTAAAAAAAATCAATTATTAATTAATTAAATAATTATAAAGTTTATAAATTTTAAAGCTATATAATTATAATTTAAAAATAAAATAATAAAAAAATTTTTATTTTATTTTAAATAAATTATTAATTAATTATTAATTAATTATAAAATATTTATAATTTTAAATAATTTATTATTTATCGACGATTTTAATTTAATATTTATTTTATTAAAATTTAATAAATAAATTAATTATTATATTATTATAAAAATATTTATTTAAATATTAGCGCTATTAAATTATTTTATAATTAATTTAATAAAAGTTTATTATATTATTTTAACGCGTAAAAAAATAATAAAAAAAATTATAAAGTTTTTTAATATAATAAATATTTTAATTATTAATTAATTATATAAATATAATTTTATAAATTATATATAATTTTATAGCGTTAAGTTATAATATTATTTTTTAATAATATAATATATAATTAAATAATAATTAATTATATAAACGTTAAAATTTATAAATATATAACCGAAAAATTATAAAATATATAATATATAAAAATTATAAAATTAATTTAAAATTAATTAAATAATATATACGATAAAATAAAAAAATAAATAAAAAAATAAAAATATATAAAAATATTAGCGTAAATAATTAATATTAATTAATAATTAATTATTAATAGTTTTAAATAATTATATAACATGGTTCACAAGCGAGTCGCGCATCCAAGCGAGTCGCGCAGGTGGCTTAGCGTACCTACTAAGCTAAATTTATATATAAAAGTACTTTTTTTACTTTTTAATATTTTAGTTAATAAAATTCCTAAAAATATAAAAAAATATGTTTTAAAATTAGCCTTTTTTAATAAAATAAAAAAGATTTTTTTAAAATTTATATAAATTTTATTAGTCGAGTTATTTTAATTTTAAAACTAGCGTTAAAAATACCCTTGTAAAAATATTTAATTAGTTATAACTTTTAAAATAAATTTTTAAAAAATAATAAAAAATAAAAGTTATATAATTTTTGATAAATTATTTTAAATATTAAAGTTTTTTTATTTTTACGATTTTTTTTAAATTAAATAACTAGGGTATAAAATAATAAATTTTTTTTTATTACGCTAGTTTTTTTACCCCTGGTTAAATAATTTAAAAAATATTAAAATTTAAAATAAAATATAAAATTTATAATTTAAATATATTTATTATATAATAATATTTTTGTTTATTTTTTAAAGCTTAATTTTAATAATATAATAAGGGTTTAAAAAATTAACCAGGGTATTTTTAAACGAATTTTTTATTTAATTTTTGTTTTAATTTTTTATAGCTTATATATTTTTTAAAAAATCGAAAAAAATAATATTTAAGTTTATTATTTTATAAATAACCTAAATTATATTTTTTTTTATTTTTAGCACTTTTTTTAATAAAGTTATTTTAAGTAGAGTAAGTATTTCTTATATTAAACTTGGTAGTAGGTACGCTAAGCCACCTGCGCGACTTGCTTAAATGCGCGACTCGCTTATAAACCACGTTATATTTTTAAATTTTAAAGCAGCTATAAAAATATTTTTATTATTATATAGTTTTAAACTTTTTATAATATTTTAAAATTTAAAATAAAAAGCTTTAAATATTATATTAATATTAAATTTTAAAATATATAATATATTTTAAAAAATAATTAT